>NW_010581584.1:323594-340901 GCF_000705375.1 Tinamus guttatus
GCTTGCTTTAGAGCTTTGGAAAGAAGTTGGCCAGTCGCGAGCTCAAAACTTCTTTAAACACATAAATTACTACTATCCTACAGCCTACCTCTTACTCTGCTCTTCCTCTACTGCTTGATAATGCCATGAATGTTCATTTATCTAATGATAAATTGTGGGAATTACTACCAATGCCTGAAGCTCCTTGGCTGCCTGCCAGGACATCTGTAAAAGAACATCCAGGATTTTGCGTCAGAAAACTGCAGGGTATGAGGCTATTTGTGATCTTGTGCTTTCTACTAAAGCTGCAGATGCCATAACAGATCCAATCAGAAAAAAAGGTTCAGCTATAGTAGCATAAAGTTCAGTATTTTGTTCAAAGAACATTTATTTCTAACTTACTCTTCAACTTTTAACGTTCTAGCACACATTAGAATGAACTGCAATGCATTATTCAATTACAGGGGTATACTCTGGGGGGATTTTCTGCAGCTACCAAGGTTGTCAGCTACACACTACATAAACAGGAGGTGAGCGTAGCTAACATGAGCCAAGTCCTTAATCTCAGTCTTACCGCAATCACACACTATTACTGTCTTTTTGCAAATCAAATGCATACAACAGTCTACAGCACTATGTTCTACTTAAGTGATTTCTTAAATTCAAAATACGTTTTGTTTACCTTGATGATGAGTGTGACTTCTCCTTGGTGTCCCTTTCTTGTTGAAGAAGCAGGGGCTGCGGGTGGGTGCTCAAGCGGTGGCAGGGAGGGCTGAGGGCCAGGCAGCCCTGCATGGCTCTGCCATCAGGGACGAGGCAGAGTCCTCCGTCAGCTCTCCCAGGCACCTCCTGTTTTTCCTGCGACTTCCAAAGTACAAAGATTTCAGTAAACAGTTAATTTCTGGGAAGATGGTCCATTTGTGGCCTCTAGGGTTTCCCTGCAAGTGCTAAAAATATTGCACTCGTGGTATTGTGGTATAAGTCTGCCAAAATCCACCATTTGATGTTTCTTCTTTTAGTAAGGCATTAGTAATGCAGATCTGTTTAGTTTCTTTTCCATGTCAGTACCTCAGGCCTTTTCTGGATTGGGAACAAGTCAACTTCCACCAAGAACTCAGTATAGATCAGCATTGTCAGAGAACATTTCTTGAAGGTAAAACCTGCTTTAGAGGCTTGAATGAGTGGCATTTAAGAGATAGTTAGTTCACGCTCTTCATCTGTTAAACAATGAGCAAAGTTACTCTGTTACATTGGAAGTGACCAGTAAGAAGTCATTATATTTATTCAATTTCCCAGAACTAATTATAACATACCCCACCCTCACGCGTGTACGCCCTCTGTCCCTTTGGTGGTCTCTGGGCTACAGCCCTCTCACTTTTATTTTTTAACCCTCTGGATGCTGGTTCATGATACTGTCACCAAAAAACGTGAGGAAAAAAACCTCTTAACACCAATGTAGTATTAAGAAGCAGGCATTCGCTTTATTGCAGCACTGCGTGCATGAGGGATAGCTCCACCTATCGTGCACACCCAAAGATGTGTTTGCTAAAGCTTTTATTTCTAAATTATCTACATATGCATTAAATTCTTGGATGATCATATTTATTCAATTATATTTATTCAGTTTCCCAGAACTAATTATAACATACCCCACCCTCACGCGTGTACGCCCTCTGTCCCTTTGGTGGTCTCTGGTGGGTTTTGAGACCCCCTGGTGCTTGTCTCGCCGTGTCCACTTGATGACGACTCGGAACTCACTTCCATACATGGCCCCATTCTGGCTCAGAGGCCCTGTTTTGGTCCTACTGTCCAGTTCCAGACAATGCTTTGAAGATACAGTCCTTATCTTCGTCTTCAACCAGTCTTTGCTGTTTTTGTCCATTTTCTCTCATGATGTCCCAGGAACATCTGCTGTTTTGTATTTTCCGGCAACAACAGCGAACACATGTCCTTGGGTGCATTCTCTTCCGGGGTTTCTCATAACAATACCAAACACACACGCTTAGGAAATCATCATTACATCAAGTCTGAATATTCCTTGTTCAGTGGCAGTACTTGTGAAACACAAAAATCTTTGGTCTAACAGCTTCAGATTGGAAAGCAAACTGCTCTCTTTGCCGCTCTGCACATCTCCATGCGCCTGTGCACCTGTGGCTCGTGTTTTGGTGCCAGACAGCGTTGGCAGAGGGTTTGCAAGATGCTCGTGTATGTGATCCATTGTCCTACACTAAGATCAGCGCTTGGAAAGAGCTCAGGCATCTGATTTCTGAGGCTGACTGGAGAGCTTGGTCCTCTCAGCTGGCCTCACATGGAAAGATGACTGTGTCTATTCAGTGCCTATGTGTAAAAAGTTCAACAACACTTTGATTAAGCCCAATCATTTTGAGATTTTTTTTTTCTTTTTGCTTTGCTGCATCTGTTAATAAAACAGTTTAACTGTTTTCCAGTGGTGGAGAAAATGATGATGATTCTGACCAGAACTGGAAACCTCCAGAAAATGATCTGATCCAGAAGTTAATAGCACAGATTGAATATTACTTCTCAGATGAGAACCTTGAGAAAGATGCCTTCCTCCTAAAGCATGTGAGGAGAAATAAGATGGGCTACGTCAGTGTTAAGCTCCTCACTTCTTTTAAGAATGTAAGTTAACTCATCAAAACTTTTAGTACCTTGTATAAGTCTAATTAATCTAAAAAAATTTAGAAGACATGAAAATAACTTATTTCATAGGGACATTTTTTTTTCCTCTTTATCTACCTCTCCGATTTCATGCAATTTTGAGGTGATGGTTTGTTTTTCTAGAACTTGAGTTTCTAAACTCTTTCATGACTGTCTAAGGAAATCATACACTTTAAAATGACTATATTTTTAAATTATTCTGGGAGGCAGTCAAGTCAGAAGGAATCTTTTCCTCTGAGGAGGGATGGTGAATTCAATACCCTTTGCAGAAGTATGGAGATCTAAAAGCTAGAGTAGTAGAAAGTATCTGGTTACAGAAGTCATATAGACTCAAGATCTGCATGCTTACTGTAATTAGTATAAATGGTTAATTTAAGATTAAACAAGATTAAATTTAATTCTTAAATTTAAGAATTTTTAAGATTAAGTAAGTAGATAAGATTAACTGTTCTCCTTAAACTCTGTCTATCTTAAAGGTGAAACAACTTACCCGTGACTGGAGAACCACAGCATATGCACTCAAGTACTCAGGCACTCTTGAGCTCAGTGAGGATAACAGAAAGGTTAGAAGAAATACTCCAGTTCCAGTGTTTCCAAGTGAAAGCCACCCTACCAAGATGTTACTGGTGTATGATATCCACTTGATGTCGGAGCTGCAGGCTCTCAGCAAGGAGCAAGAAAATGGATGTATGCAAGAAAAGATAATGGAGCATCTCCTGAAAGCCTTTGTAACTTTTGGTGTAATTTCATCTGTTCGTGTTCTCAAACCCGGTAGAGATCTACCGGCTGATGTCAAGAGGTTCAGCAGTCAGTACAACCAAATAGGAACACAGGAATGTGCAATTATAGAATTTGAAGAAATAGATGCTGCCATACATGCTCATGACTTCATGTGTGCTGAAAAGAAAGAAACTGGCATGAAAGTTGCGTTAATAGGCATGAAACCTCCAAAGAAAAAAGTTCCCAAAGATAAGAACCGATATGAAGGCTCCACCAAGAGTCTCAACAAGGCTAAATCCCTTAACAAGAGAGTTGAGGAGCTTCAGTTTGTTGGTGATGAATCTTCAGCAAATAGCTCTTCTGACCCAGAGAGTAATCCTACATCACCACTGTCAGGACGTAAAAGTATGGCAACAAGTACTACAAATAAATTAAGTCCTATCATTCATTCAAACAACCATCTGAGTCCTAATGTGTCACCCAGATCAAGTCCTTGGAATAGTCCGTCTTCACTAAGAAAAGTGACCAGAAAGTCTCCGCTAGCTGAAGACAGCAAGCTTAACCCAAACGCTAGCCCTGAAATTCCAAGGAAAGGCATGGATTATTCTTCAGATAGCAGCATCACTCCTTCTAGTAGCCCATGGGTACAGAGAAGGAGGCAAGGCCAAACTATAACACAAGAGAAGAGCCCAGTCAGCAGCCCCATGCTAGCTCGCAAAATACAAAATGCAGATGGTCTTCCTGTAGGGGTGCTGCGGCTACCCAAAGGGCCTGATGGCACTAAGGGATTCCATTGTGCGTGTGAAAGAAGGAAAGCTGTCAAGAATGAACAAATTATTCTTTAAAAACAACTTTGTATTACAGTCAGCCAACTGCTTTTGTTAAAGCCCGGTGAAAGACTGTCAACTGAGTGGCAGAATTAAATCAGTATTTATTTTTAAAGATTTTTGTATTCCTGCAGAGACTTTATCATTAGTGTATTCATTAATTACATTTTTATCTATTAGCTGGAAGGAAATGCCTAGGCATTGAAACAGGCATCTAAAACCATTCATGTAACTACATTATTTGTAAGCTATGACCCTGAAGAGTAGTGTGTAGACACTTACTGTTTAGCAGTTGTATTTTGATAACTATGGTATGTTACCAGTCTAATCTTAAGGAATAGGGGTTTTGAAGGCTTATGTTACAGAGAGCAGTTCCTCTCGCCTTGCATTTATCTCCAAAGACACTAGCTATAATTTACAGGACCAAAGTGTGTGTGCTTCCTGTGATGTGTATCAGGATGCTGAGCATTGAAGACTGTTCTGCAAGTTTTAACTTATAATCAGAAGAAATAAACTAAAACATTAACTCTGTCTAAATCTATGTCTTTTACTTTATGCAAAAAGTTGCACCGGAACAGACACCTAAACCAGATCTATACCATATAAAATTCTAATTGTTACTAAATTTACAGTGCGCTCAGTAAAAAGAATAGACTGAGATGTGCTCTGCCCCACTGTGGATTGTTATTTTAGTGGTGATACTTCACTCTCCTGTTGACTATAGGGCAGAGGCACTTTCATACAATATTGTAAACTAAACAATGGTGATCTCGCATTAGCCCCAAATTTAACAAAAAGGCTCAGCAATAAAGGCTTAAATTAGAATTATCTTATCTGAAGCCGAAGAAGGTACCTTTGCAGTTTTATTTAGAAGACTATACTCCTGGAAAAGAGCCAGCTACTAATTTACAATTAAAACTGTGTAAGACATAGTAGATTCTTCTTCATTCTACTCTACATCTTTCCAACTTTCATTTCTGTTTTAAGTGCACTTAAGTGCAGAGGAAACAGTTGCAGCAACACAAGGTTAGCAACCAGTGCCCTGCTGTGCACAAGAAGCCATCACTCCTGAGGAATCATTTCCATGCCAGCCAGATTCCTGGTTCTTTTCCTCGACACAAAGGAAATCAACCACATGATCCTGATTTCCACTACTGGTAGAAACACTACAAATACAGATACTGTTAATTTCAGCCTTTCTATCAGATGCAGCAGATCTGCAGGTATTCAAGTGACAGGTAGGGAAGACAATCTTCTGAAGACTGATTCCCTTGCTCTAGGTTACATACAACAGCATCATCTCAGTAAGTACCCAGACCATTTCCTTTTTTCTTCTTTATAAGGAATAGTATCTTGCCTAATAGTAATATATATAAATACACACTGATTTTATATACGAGGAAAACACCGTATTTGTATCAATTTATCTTAGAATTCTGGAATAACGAGTTAATCTTTTCCTTTGCAAAGGTACTCTTTGCCTTTGTGAGAGCTAAAAATAAATCCTCATGTAGGTGGTGGTAGTCGTCACCAACTACCCTTCTGCTCCCTGGTCACTAGCAGCCCTCTGTGCCCACCCTCCTTCCCCAGCAGGACTGCAGCGTCTCCTCCGGCGCGGCCCGTTCTGCTGCTCTACCCCACAGGGGTCACGGAACCCAGCACATTGTGAAGTCGCTGCTTTAAACCAGGTGCACTGAGAACAACTAAAACCCCTCCTTGGTTCAGTCACAACATGAACAGATCAAAGGTGTTTGTCATTAATCAAGTAAGTCTGCTTTTTAATTATGGGCAAAAATACTTGTTATTGTTTTACAAGGTAATGTTTTAATCCCAGTTGTCTGTGATATGAAACAAATGAGGTTCTTCTGCTCTTCACGTGTTATACAAGCAGAGGGACTTTGTGTTCAGCCAAAATGGGACAAGTAAAATGAACGTTGAAGTCCAAGACATCATACCAAGATGTGCTACCATATCAGGTAAAGTTTGATTGTAGGACAACCCAGCATAATACATGGATTTCAGCATGCACATAATCATGTATTTTGTTTAAAATTACTTCAATTATAAAGTGGATTTTAGCATAGCAACTTAGCTATTATTGTTAAAAAAAAACACAATAAGATTAAAATAAACTTAAATATTTCTAAGATATAGTAAAAACATGAAGTAAAAAAAATATTCCTTTGTGTAGTAAAAATTATAACAGTAACAATTTGTGAGAATTATAAATTGGAATTTATATAAATGTATTTAGGAAGCCCAAACTATGAAAGTATTTTTAAAAAATAACAAAATAAAACTGAAATGATATTGTATGCTCCATTAACAATGTCCAACCTTTGTATGCCTGAAAATTACAGAATAGTCACGTGTGAAGGCTGCAGAATTTGCACTTATACCAAAAAGTAATGGTATTCACTGCAAAAACATTTCGTTTTTCAGCCAATAGTCCTGTACTGGACAGGAAAGCACTCAGCTATATCAAAGTCATAGACACCATCAAGCCGTGGAGAACTGCTGGGAAACCTTTCGGTAAGGATTACTTGGTGGTTTACCCTGCAGTGAGCCCTGCCTGCATGGACTTTAAAACTCTCTCAGAGTTTAGTGCAAGGACGTCCCTTGTAAGGATGTTAGTGCAGAAAGACCACAACAGGGTGAGGATAATATTTTCAAAATAAGGTTAATTTTCATTCATAACTTGGTTTCTACTTACCTGAATTAGAAGATCTGTCCTCATTATAAAACTGACCTAGGAGTTTTTCAGACAGGTAATTTTGCTAGCATCAAAATTTTTGTGCTTTATACAGCCATGAAGAATAACGTATCATTGCAATACAAACAGGTAAAAACTACTGTGTGGTGAAATACACCACATAACTTACTAAAGCCAACGAGTAGGTAACCCTTTCCATTCATCTTTCCAGTAGTTAAATGTAGTAGAAACCTACTGACAGTTGTTTGTTTTATAAACTTCAGCCTGGCTTCCTAATCATGAAATGCTTAAGATTAAAAATAAAAACGAGCAAGAACAGTACCCATTCCTGCAGAAGGAGCAGCCTCTAGAAGATAAACCTCACAAATACTATTGCTATCCATTCTGGCAACAGAGATGGAGTAATTAATTATTCATTAAAATTAATTTTAGAACAAAACTCTAATTCTGTTAGCTTTATGTCCTCATTTCAGTGGTTACAGGTAGTGCAAATTGTACATTAGTTAAATTGTATAGGTGAAAGGATTATGATTGGTGGCTACTCAGGATATTAAAATAAATAGATCCATACTGTATAATCATTTCATGAACAATCTTAAGCTAAGTATGTCCATTTTTATGAAATTAGTTTAATTGAATTAAAGTGTACATTTACTCTTTGCTTGCCTTTTTATTTCCATTAGTGGAAATAATGGCAAGAATTCTGCCCAATAATGCAAGGTTTGTTTAGAATATGATTTCTTGGATTCCTCTCTTTAATACTTAGGACAGCTGAATGTACTAGAATTAGGCAGTAAACACACTATGAGCTTGCAGTTACTCTAAAGTCACACTGATGAACTACAAGGGGGACTAAGGAGAGGCTGAACTAACGATCCTGAAGATTTTTCATATAGCTACACTTCCAAAAACTAGAATGGCCTAACAGATACAATGAAATAGTAGCTGATACCTGATTTATGCTTTCTGCAGTGTGTGACCGATTTTCTCTCTGGGCAAGTTAGAGAAGTGGACAGAGGAAACCTGCAACGCTATTCAACATCCCCAGCTCCTGCTTTCTTCACGTTCCACCAATCTGCGGTTACACCTCATGGACAGCTGGCTGAGTTTCACTGGCACATCAAAAACTAAGCTACATAAACAAAGGATATCTCAGCCTATCCAAGCAAAGAGGTTTTGATCCATAATTCTTAAAAGCCATTCCAAAGAGTTGATAGTCAAAATACTTAATATAGGAAAAGTACAATGAGAATGGAGTTAGGAGCACAGTAATTAGATTGACATACATAGTTCAGTCATTTCTTCGGATTTGGGGGCCTATTACAGCCCATTTTAGCTATATTTTCTTATATTAACAGCTGCACCTTTCAACTTCTCTGTGACTTTGCAGTCACTTGTCTGTGATTTTTTATCCAGCTTTGCAAGCTGGAGGAGCCAGAGTTGAGTGACAGCCGGTTCTTGCTATTTTATAAAGAGTGACCTGAAAGTAGATCAAATAGAACAACTAAATGCTTACCTGGGACATCACAGTGCACTGCTCGTCCCAGTCATCCGCCTCTCTTGGGAGATAACAGCAAAGCGACACGGGTTTCCTCCAGCTGCTGCCAGGAGGTCCTGTTATTCCTAACTCTCCTCCAGTGAGACATTAAATTTGTTGAGGGGGAAAGATTCACTATGCACAACCAAATTACAGGGCATTTAAAGGCATTTCTTTAGATTCCCAGTGTCTACATATTAATGGTGATCTACATTTTTACTAGATTACTATATTTTTCCTTTGATTTGTCTTCAGATACTTTTATAGGAAAAGTGGTGTTCAAAAGAATTACTGAAAAACAGAGTTATAAAAGTTTTTTTTAATTAAATAAAACCATTTAAAATATACCAGATAAATTAGGAGAAGTTATCTAAATATTCCTTTTACATTTTAAAATAGATTATTTATTACACAAGTCAAACACTATCCTTACTTATTATCTATAAACAGTGAACAGACTTATTTCATTCAAGATACAAACGTCGCAGATCTGTTTCCCAAGCAGAGCACATATTAATAAAGTGGAGGATATTTTAACCTTCTGGCCAATTTCTCAACTGCTACCCAGTTGATTAGAAGTCTACTAAAATGGAAAACAAACAAACAAAAACAACAACAAAACAAGAAATCAAAGCACAAGCAGAAGAAAATAGAACCTCTGCAAACGCTGAGCTGCCATAAGCTAACTCACTGTTTTAGTACATTTCAGTTTCACATGTAGTTGGTCAGTGGCTGCCTCCAATTTAGTAATTAATTCAGACTTCATGATTTTGGATAAATTACTACTAAATCTTCACCTAGGTTGTTATTTGTATTCAAATAACTTTTAATATGTAAGTGGCTAATGGTAATCATTTCATTGATTTAGATTAAAAAAAAAATTCCAGTCGAGCTAATACTGCAGGCTTTATCATCAGAAATGCCTGAGCATTCCCCAAAACACCGGCCTCCTTGGGGAAACACGTGGTAGTGGCTCTGCACAGCAGCAGATCACAACAGATCCTCAACCAAGGGCACGTCCACACATGCCAAGGCCCTTCTGCTGCCCGAGCTAAGGAGCAACCTCTGCTGCCACAACGAACATGGTGCCACTCAGGAAAAATCAACAGTACCTCTCAAAACTGACAATTATTTAACAATTCTGAAGCAGAATCTGTATGCTCTGTTCAATAAATACCACACACACACACACACACACTAGAAGTACTGTTTTCAAAAGCACGCGGGTTCAAGTTATTTTTATTGCCTTTTAAAAGAAAAAAAAAAGAAAATCTAAAAAGCATTTTAAGAATTCTACCATTTCCTCCAAGCATGTGACAATCTGCTGGTGTTTAAGATTCTTAACTTTATATAGTATAAATTTAGCATGGAGCCACTATGAAATACTACGAATATTGAGTGCAGTAATAGAAACTACCACCCATGCTACACAATCCACAGCAGGTTTCAGTCATGCATCAATAGAAACAGATGCAATAGTTAATTTTTTTGAAACAAGTATTTCATTCTCCCTGAGGTTGTCTCTGTTTTCATGTTCACTCACCTGCTCAAAACTTGCTTAAAAACATTGGAAAATAAAACACACACATCAAATACCCAAACTGCCTGATATACTGTTGCAAACGCATACTTTTTTATCCCCCAAATTGTTCTGATTCTAAACTGTGCTATTATGACATATTTCAACAGTAATTTTAAAGAATAATCCCATATCAACTAGAAAGAGACTACATAATAAAACATCAAGATTTTTAATCACTGACTGAAGCCCTTCCAGACAAGGGGACTATCCAAAGGACTTTTGCTTCTATCCTCATTAAGAAATGCTACTTTCCTGCATTCTTGATTTTGCACACACACAGCGTCAGGACTGGATTCATAACCCTGAGAGCTGAAAATGCCAAAGTCACACACTTTAGTAAAAAGAAAAAAAAAGCTAATATATCCCAGATACTTAGAACAACATTTTGGTTAATCAAACAGAGTTGGCTTCAGTTTACACCATTGTTCCTTTAGCCTTGATTTCACCACATTTGAAGCAAAAATATAGTCGATGGATTCATAGGAAAGATCCCACATCTGTGATCGAGTCAGATTAAATGTTTTTGCAACGAGGTCATATTCCTGAGAGAGATCTGTTGCAAAGACGCCTTTATCATCAGTCTAGAGTTAAATCAAAAGAAAAAATAATTTAAATTAGATCTTCTGTATCAAAACAGGCATTTTTACACATAACAAATCAGTTTTACGTTATTGCATTTCACGTTTTACTTCGTACTTCTTTCATTTATTGATAATTACTTCATACCTTGTTTGCCCCATTTTCCTCAAGATTAAATATATTGTTCAAGCATAAAAGAAAAATTATTAAAATAATAAGGCAATTTGTCAAGAACATAAGATTTTCTATAAGAATAGGAAGTGTCTATTTTTAAGCCATCTTCCATCCCCAGAGTATCTGAGCAAGACTTATACCTACTTCCACTCTTCAGAAACCTCTTCTACGGCTTTTATGCCGTACATGCAGTGATGCTTGCATGTAAGCTCCTTTCTCCTTTCCTCAGATTTGCAATCTGGATATATTCTTTAGGAATATATAGGAATTTTTTTTCTTCATCTTTAGGATAGAAACTGTTTTACCATATGTATTTATACAGTATCAAGTGGAACCATGTCTTGAAACTGACTGAAGTACCAGGCTAGCCTCTTAAACACATCTGACGGAAAGAAACCTCAAGATTTTTCATCTAAAATGAAAAAATCAGCATTATTTAAGGGTTAATAAGATTCCTTATCTGCAATGGAGAGTTCTCTCTATCTTGCTATGCTTAAGACACTCTAATACCTCTCTCTCTCCTACTGTTCGTCTTTTTAAAGGTCTTTTCATGGGTAAACAGTTTTCTCACGAGTCTACTGTTTATCTGCGCTTTTCACACTTCAGAATATCTCAGAATGACACCTAATCATGGACTGTTTTTCACCAGGCAAACACTGCTGAGTTCAGACTCAATAATAAAAACAATAAAGATTGACCCTTTTTTTGAATAATGTCATGATAACTCTGTGCAACCCCAATAGGCAAGTATGCCTATACAATGCTAAAAATTGTAAGGGTTAAATCAATAGGATGGTAGGGTGCAAAAATCTGAAAATGCCAACAGAAGAACCTGGCATCTCAAAGTTTCAGGCCTTTACATAGCTCTCCAGAGCGCTCCCAAGAAAATTCACTCAACACAATAAACACACCATGTAAGTACAAGTTTAAAAGCAGATGTTGGACCAGTGTGTTTAAGCAAAATCTGCCCATATGCAGATTACTTAACAATTAGACAATAAGTTCACAGCATACATATTTTCCATATAAATAACAATCAACCATGTCTTACTTTTACAATAAAAACAAGGTAAGTATCAAGAATTTGTACCACAACTATTTCTCAAAACAGAACATTATGATTTGCTATAAACAGATGGTTTCCTGTAAGGACAGAAATTATAATCCATATAAGGATCCATAAAAGGAGACACATTTCTTTGATTTCACACTAGTTCTGTTTCTAGAGTCTTTGTCTAAATATGTATTTCAAATCAAAATAAGGAGACACATTTCTCTCTCTGATTTCACACTAGTTCTGGTTCTAGAGTCCTTGTCTAAATATGTATTTCAAATCAAAATTCTTACACAAAGCACTGCAGGGTGACCTATGCTGTACCAGTACCCAAAATGGTGTTTGTCACAGGAAGGCACTGTCTGAGTTTTTATGTTTGATGTCATGCACAATTCTAAGAGAAAAAAAAATGAAGAAACAATGACATACATTAAAATAAAAGACATATTTTTGACACATTGACAGACTTTCTTCTGTCTCTGAATGAAAATTCAAATCAGCTGTTGTTTCTTTCATTTTCAGTACGTCCAATATTACTTGAATGCTATGAGGAAAGTTCGCTAGTCAATTCCTACCTCCCCTCTGCAAGCACAATTTAGAGAGCTTGCAAACCAGGCCCACAAACCCCAAACATCTTGCATGGTAGCTGAAGATTATGCTTTGGTTTTGATTCCATCTGAGACATCAATTTTTGGCTCTTGCTACAAGTATTACACAAGAGATAACAAGGCTGCAATATCAATGCTTCTCTCTATCCCTTTGCTTTATTTTTTGATTTAATAAGAATAATCAGCATTAATATGAAAGAACCACCATAATTAACATAAATGAGGGGTAAGTTCATAAAATACCTAATAAAGCCTACGTAAGGGAATTTAAAAGTCATTAAAAATACTCCAATAAAATTTATTTTACATAAGAAAAAACAGGGTTGTCAGCAGTATACCTATATCAGTAATGTTCTCATATACCCTTCAACATCAGTATGTTTTTAAGTCAGCTTTGGTCACAGACAAATCTTTTTGAGTCACTAGATCCCTGCTAAGTATGATATTCTTAAGTCTAGAGATTATCAAGTAATTTTCTGATCTTATTTTTCTTACCAATAGGTATGTGATTCTGTCTAACAAGTGGCACTAATTCCTCTGAACCTATTGTTGCAGAGTTGAGAAATGTTCCATGTCCAATTCTGTCAGGAGGCAGGCCAAGAAGAATTTTGGTTTCCTCTTCTTGATTTGGAATCTAGAAAGGATATTTTACATTCTGTCACAGCAGCACAAAATAGTACAGTAATAAATTACATCTGAATCCGATTTTTATAGCACACTTCATCAAAAAAGAAGTGTTAATGAGACTAAGTATCTGCATTACTACCCTCTAGAGAGAGTAGTGGTGCATGAAAGTGATTCCAGATGGAATTATGAAACAGAAAGAAGCCATAATCCTAAAAGTGCATGTAAAAAAAAAAACAAACTATAGCTATTTGCAGTTCAAAAGTACTTTTAATTGCAGACTGTCAAATCACCTCTAACCTCAACTGCAGAGGAGAATAAAGAAAACTTTTACCTCTGAAAGATGCAATGCCAGCTTAAGACCTGCCTTTTTCGCTTCTGAGAGGGGTTCCAAAAAATCTTGGCCACGTCCTGCCTTGAAGGCAAAAATACATCATAATTTTACAACTTATTTTTATGAAACTCCTCCAATTACATCATCATTAAGAAGTCTAGCAATATCAAACAATTTTTCTTTTCCCAATATTTCACTTTTGTATGCAGTTAGTTAGCTTATGTTGTTATATGGACATAGTTTAGTCAAACTGGCCAAAAGTCAGTAATTTGGACCATATGCAAGTCAATGAAGACTTGCCTATTTTTAAACATTTCTAATTCCTTAGTAACCAAGAGTAGTTAGTACTTCTAAACAGAATTTAAACAAGTGTGAACTTTCAGTATTATTTAACCCCATCAATCTGATTGCGACAATTTAGTAACAGACACTTCCCACACAAATACTGCTTTTCAGTGGCTCTCTTGGGAGTATAACGCAAAAAACAATTGATTCTTTGTTAGAGAATCTGCTCCCTACAGCAGCAGGGATAAACTCGGTAGCAAGAATACAAGCAATCTGTTCAAACTACCAACAAATGTAGGACAAAAACACTTAAAAAAGTATGACCGAATCTGCTATTAGACAACATTAGCACTTTCCTTAAGGTAAGATCAAAACAGAACAAGAACTTACAGTGGGATCACCGCTGAGGTCAAGTCCTACTACAACCCCATCAGTGGAAAGCAGGAACTCCTCAGCAAGTTTAACAGTCTCCTTAGCAACTGCAGGGCCACCTCTTCTATTTATTGCTATTAGCAATCTAGGAGATAGATGCCATCGTTAAGCTTATCACAACTAATGTGATACAAAATAAAAGGATTTTCTATTTGTGTTCATCTATTTGTGTTCAAGCAGTGGAGATACAGAAGTGCACAGGGACAACAGCTACACAAGCATGTGCAACCTTAGAGCTGAAAAGTTTCATTCTCCATCAGCGAAAAGGAGGATTAAAAAAAAAGCCTCCTTATAATTATCTGACTTCTATAGAAGATGGTATAAAAAGTATTAGTCAAACTCTAAGTTAACAAAAGAGCAAAAAAATAGGAACCACTAACATTCCTTTGGTACATGCATAATTTTCTTCCATTCACTGATGGTTTGTACACCTCTCTGCAAACCATGAAGAAACATCAGACTCAACAAAACCGGGAAACAGAGGCACTGTGTGCACTACTTACCTTACATCTATATCCAAGCCTTCTTCTTTACACTGCTTTATTCCCTCAAGTACCGTCTCAACATACATCCTTTTGGTCATACCTCCAAAACACATGAAAATTCTTTGAACCAACGTATTTGAACTAACATAATTAAGGCAAGTTGCAATAAGATGCAGCTCTCTAGCCTCGTCATTTCATTATGCACCCTTGGTATTGCTCCATGGTTTTCTAATTTATACAGTTCTGATTCTATTAAGAAAACAGATTTATTTCTGAGCATTTGAAATAGTTGTCCTCCTGAGCATCTGCTGGAAAAAAACTAATTCTGTATGAACCAGAGATTAACAATAGCTACTTCTCTGGTGCAGTTATATTAAACCACACGTAAAGGAAAAAATGAAGCAACTAAAAGTAAATATAATCTTAAAAAAAAAGTAAAAATAAGTCTAATAGGAAACTAATGTGCGTGCACTGTTTTGACTCCATAATCCAATTTGGGCCATTCATTTTAGACGGACACCTGGCTCTACTTTTTTTTAACAGCTATTAGGTTTGGAGGGACATGTTTTCATACTGCTGTTATTTTCACACCACTGCTTTCATATTTAAAGTATATTTTCACTGAAACATCTGAATTTGACTTGTTACTAACACAATTTTAGTTAACTTTTATAGTACAATCAGACCTAAATTTAAAAACTAGAACACACTGTACCTGTGGCCTTTTCTTCTCTAGGAGTGCTCCTCAATTCCAAATACTTGACACCATCATCAGCAAATTCTTTAATAACATCTTTAGTTATCTGAAGAAAAAATGGTATTTTCAACATGATAAATAATGCTTATAATAGGTTACATTCTCTTCTGCAACATAAAAAAGGTTAAAAATGTGACATTTTGGTGCAAAACTATTTCACATATATATAAAATACATATTATATATATAACATGTACAAATTATATGAATATATATTTTAATATATATAATAAATTATTATATATATATATATTTACTATAAATTATACATATTTTATACGTATAATTTTCAGACTCCACACGTTTCCATCACTCTCCACCTCTGGCAGTCATACCCACAGAGGGTAGCTTCAGTTCTCTCAGCACTACTGGAAGGACAAAACAATTCCCTCTGAACAAGAGAACCCCTTTCACAGCTATCCCTTTCACAGCTAGCTACTGTGTGGAAAGTTGAATAGGCTACTTAAAAGGCCCTTTATGGAAGGAAAGACAATAATTTTTTTAATCTTATCTTCGTCACACAACAGTCTCTTCTTTTTTGTTTTGTAATCTATAGGATTTAAAAAAAAAAAAAGAAAAAAATGCAATTGAAGTTCACTAGTCTTGACAAGCCAGAGAAGAATGTGGAGACTACTTTAAATCAAAGCTTTGGTGACTATAAATAGACACATTTATAGGTCATTATCAGTCCAAGCACCTGAGAGCTCAGAATGACCACCATACTGAAGGCTTAGTGCAAGGAAGGACAGAAGGAAGGACGGAAGGAAGAAGAGAAATATGAAACCCGCAACCCTTTATTTCTAGGCTTTCATGTTTTACAATAGTAATTTTTATTTCCAATTGAAGAGACCATTGATGATATCATTATTACTCAGAACCTGATGTTGTTAAACTAATTTTGTCTTTACATAATGTTAGCCTTACAGTCAAACAGGAAAGGAAAATATTTTTGTTTGTTTTAAGCCATTTTGATTAACTTACCAGTAAAATATCTTCAGTCCTAGTGGTAATCTGATAGATCATCTGAAACATCTGAAAACATCTAAAAGAAAACATTAACAAATCAACTTGATAAAAGCTGAATGGCAAAATGAGTATTCCCAAAACAGCCTATATCTCCTATATCTGGAAAACAAGTGTTCACTATGCTAAATTATCCAGCTTTGCTGTCAGTTAAAACACATGTCAACTTATATGATGAGCAAGACCATCTTAATAGCCATCTTTAATTTGAGGGGCTAACAATTCATCTGCAACAGAAACTATTATTACATTTTCCACAAAGCTTTCTAAAGGCAAAGGAAAACATTAAGTTTCCAAACGAGGAAACCACCCCATGCTATACATAAAGCTTTCCTGGCCTTTAAAAAATAAATTACATTTAATCCACATGACATTTCCATTTAATTTGCACATGTTTAAGAAGATAGCTTATCGAACAAGAAGCAAACCAGTAGTATACAAGATCGAGACCGCAGCGTAATCGCAGCCGTCAGAGCAGGACAGTGCGTTTCTCTGCTTTAACTTAGTCGGGAGGAGGTGGTAGATGCTCCTCATGGGCACACGTTTGTCCACTCACTCGTCCAGAGTCCGCTTGTGTCCCTTGTCGATCGCGGTCATCCCGTTGTGGATCTGCAGGTCCGGCTTCTGCGCCATCAGCTTCTTCATGGTGGCGGAGCTGATGCAGCCGTTCAGATGCGCGTGAAGCTCCTGTAACAGAGAGCCCGGGTGATCGCTCCCCTCTGCGTGGAGGGCAGCTCCTACCTCTCGTCTGTGTAACGGTTCTTGCATCCTGCATTACTGTTTAATATAAGCAACAGGATTATCCCTGCGAATGGCCAACAGCGACCGCTTCCTCGCGCTTCTCCATGCCGGCCGCAGCTGAGGTGCAGCGGGAGAGCGGCGGGCCCGGCGGGGCCGCGCTCGGAGCAGCTGCTC
>NW_010581584.1:346486-359915 GCF_000705375.1 Tinamus guttatus
CGGAGGCGCGGGCGGGGCGGCCGGGGCGTTACTGGCCCTGCGCAAAGCCGCCCCCTGCACCTGAAGGAGGAGCAGCCCTCGCTGCCAGGCTGCAGCGGCCGGGCAGCTGTAGAGCAGGAGGGGGGAAGGCCTAGGAGGGAGATTATAAATATATGTGTATTTTTAAGTTAAGGCTGAGGAGTTGGTAAAAACTGATTTACAAAACTAAACTGTGCAGAACACCTCGCTGTCAAGAACCGAATGTGCACAAGGAGACAGAGGAGCCCTAAAACTTTATTCGAATAAAGGCAGATGGCCCGGGGGCAGACCCCTATGAGGTCCCCTCACAGGGCTGAGGGCGCAGCCTCCTTTTATCCCAGTTTCCCAACCGGGCAGCCCTCTCCTTTTCCCCTGGGGCCCAGATCCACCGCCCTTACAGCCTTCCCCGCCCCACCTGAGGTGGCTCTTTGTTATGTTCCCCCTCCCTGGTCATACAGCCCCTGTCTAATTGAAGTGTTTTTATAGCTTCCCTGGGTGGAAAAGTCCATATTCATTAGCTCATTGCACTTGCACCTATTCCAGGAGTGTTCATTCTGCGGTCAGCGGCTGATCAGGATCTCTCTGCCCCACTCCTGTTTTCCCCTGAGAGCAACTGCACCCAACCGCATAAGCATGCGGTGAGATAAATACAACCCCTTCAAATTCCAACATAGTGTATTATAAAAAGGAGTAAAAGAAAATTACAACATCCACCTCTTTTCAGCCTGCTCAACATCCCCAACACGCGCAATAAATTGGAAACAGCCATCAAAGATTAATTTCGTGTTTTTTTTTTCTGAAATGAGTTAAACTCCCAGCAAGCACAAACAAAAACAAAAGCTGCCCATACATGGAGAGAGTAGGTAATTCAACTTCTTTTAGGGCAGCCAGCTTTATGGCAACCAGTTATTCCCTCTAAATCCTTCAGTATCTTGTTTTACTGAGATCTTCAAAGACACCACAATTTCAGGAATAATGAGGCTATCCCCTCCTTTCCCACCCTGTTTGACCTAATTTGGATTCAAGAAGGAAAAAAAAAAATGTTCCCTATAGACCTACCAACTGTCAAGTTTTGGATTTCAGGTCACGTCAGTTATATAAGTGCTACGTGACTGAGGTAATTCAGCGATGGCAGCAGAAGCCAGGGTCCTGTTCCTGGACTTAATGGTATCCCCAATTCATTTACACAGTACAATCAAGATAATTGAGTAGAGGTTTAAGATTTTTAAAGATTAAGATTTTAAATAAATAGCCTTTATCAAGTAGATTCGCAGGATTGTCAAAACAGTTGACAGTTACACCTGCCCTTTCATGCTATTCCTACAGCACTGAAACGGGTTCTATTTGCTTAGTTTGAATATAGACTAACTGGAAATTCTTGCAAGTAAGCATTACTGCAGTGGAGGAGGAAAGAAATGCTATTTCACCTGGGCACTTAAATAAACAGACAGTAAGTAGCAGCAGTATCAGAATTCTTCTTCTGCATTTGCAGTATGTGAACTCTTAAATTTCTTCAGCTTTTCAAGGGCAGCAGATATTGAAATCTCTCCATGAACTTTGTTGTCTCTTGTTCGCACGTTGACAGCATTATCTGCTTTTTCCTTTTCTCCAACCACTGCAAAGACACAAACAGTATTAAGCTGTCTGCCTGCATTACAAGATGAGAGTCTAGGCCAACTCTCAACACAAAATTTAAATTTTCACAATGTTCAGAAATATAAGTACCTAAGATAAAGTTATACTGGGCCAGCTGTGCATTTCTTATTTTCTTGTTTAACGTGCAACTTTGGTCTAGATCCACATCTGACATAAATCCTGTCTCAAAAAAATCACTGCAAACCTAAAAAAAAAGAAAAAAAATCACACACACACAGATGTATATACCTTCTACATCATGAAATAGTACATCCTGTAATCTCTTCCAAGAAGTATTTCACATATGTGCATATTTTTGCTCTTGGGAATAGCTACATGGAAGACTACAGTGAAGTTATTTGAAGAAAGCTGCACACACGCTGAAGGGCTTGGCAGGACTCTAGTTCAGAGGACAACACGATGGAACATCCCTAGGAAACGTCTGCTGATCTCCTCAGACAGCTGCACTGCTGAATGTCAGAAAGGTTTCCTCAGCCACAGAAGGGAGGAAGAGGAATGAAGTCATTTATGCTCGCATTAAATAAAAAGCAGAAGGGCTGTAATAGCACACATGCTCTAATACAGTCAAGAACATACGTGCTAGGGACGGGAGGAAACCGGTTCCATTCTTACTTTAAGCAGATACATTTCATTATGAAATGTGAGTTACTGTATACTGTCCAGATTTTTTTTTTAAATGACTGCTGAGTTATGTACTTGATAACGCAGCCCAAGATACTTGTTACAAACCCTTTTTTCAAATTTTACACAAGTTTTCGAAGGTATGAAAGATTTCACCTATGGAAATAACGCCTGCAATGTCACTGAAGCAATCAGTTATTATGCTAGGACAAACATTTGGGCAGCCATTAAAATGTCTTGCTACTATAAAAAGGAAGGCTCTGTTCTCACCTGCCGGGCATACTCTTCAGAAGTAGGTCCCACAGGTACAACCATGACCTGCCGTGGAGACAGCCAGAAAGGCCTAGCAAGTATATTAACAAAAACACCAACATATATATTAGCATTATTTCCCCCAAACTCCCTTTTTTACTTTATAAAAATAACTCAGCAAGCTAAAGATGCCGGCTATGCTATTACATTCACTCTTCCCAGTTCACATAAAATGGAAAATAGACCGATCTTGGTTGATTGACACAGGAACAACTTTGAGCTTCTGTTCACATCCTAGCTGATCTCACAGTTGTTAAAATTGTTAACAGAACTTTCATTTTACATCTATTATCCACGTTTATTACATGTCTTTATTTATGCCTTGATTGTTTATTATGATACATAGGAAGCCTCTATAGCTTCTAGCTACATAGTCAAGTGTTCCTTAAATCAGCGCCACTTACCATTTTCCTCCATAGTTTTCTGCTAAAATAGCTATCATTCTCTCCACAGACCCCAAGATAGCTCTGTGAATAATTACTGGCCGTTTTTTATCATCACCATCCTTCCTGGAAGAGATAGGTAAAGATGAAAAGAATAAAACGAAAGACACCCTTCTCCTAGCCCACACACAAATTACCAATTTTGAAGGCATTTAAAAAAAAAAAAAAACAGGTAGTTTAACCACTCACCCAACATAAGTAAGATTAAAACGAATAGGTAGTTGGAAGTCAAGCTGGATCGTAGCACACTGATGATATCTGCCAATAGCATCTTTGATTTTAATATCAATCTGTCAAGCAAAATAGCAGAGTTCCTAGGCACAGTTTGTCCGAATTTTGTCCTGTTCCAAAGTTGTATTAAAATACTAATTCACTAACCTTGGGACCATAAAATGCTCCATCTCCCGGATTCAACTTCCATGGTTCTCCAAAGTCATTCAAGCTGCTTTGAAGTTGCTAATTATATACATAAATAAATAATTTTTAAAACTTGATAGGTCTCTCGGAGCTTTCCATTACTGTAAAGGTGAAAACATCTGTCTACACTAGATCATGTAGCCTCTGAAATATGAAGGGTGCTTCCTTTGTGCATTGTCATGCTCCCCATTGGCAGCATGTTCAAACATTCAGTCACTGATGATAAGTAATCTTGAAATATGCGTAGCTTCTTATGAAAACTTTGTGATTATTCTCAATTTGAAATAATAATAATGAAAATAGAAACAGTTCTCAATAAGGGCCTAAGTAAGAGCCAAACAGTTGTCATTGTATACAAAAAGTCTATTTTATACAACTTTTCAACAAGTACTTTCAGTACGTAGAGTACTTAGCATCTGATTTAAACAATCTCACTAACTTCAGCATTCAACGTGAAATAAGTTGCTAAACATCCATTTCTGAAAAAGCAAACATAAAGGCTTTTGTTTTTTATGAATTACCTTTTCAGCATGATCCCAGATCTCTAATTCTCCTAGATAATTTTCAGGTCTTGTAGAAAGATGCAGTTGAAAGGTAAAACCAAAGACAGCATAAACAGACTTCAAGAAATCAAGACAGCCCTTAATTTCTTCTTCGATCTTAAACATTAAAAAAAAAAGAATTTAAAAATCAAAAACATGTTGATGAAGATAGAAAAGGAACTGAATTTGCAGTGCTCTTCATAATTCGGTTTTAGCAGTTTCTGTGCAAAAAGATGTGTATGGCTACATTCTCAAAAGGTCCAACATTAAACTGAAAAAGTGCATATATATATAAAAATACAGAATATATATTACATATATATATTTCATGCATGTATATGCATAAAAATTATATTCTATAAACCTAAACTTGGTTAGAAGAACAAGGAGTGAACTCAGGTGCTGTGGCTTCATAGCACAGAATGAAAAATAATATTCTTACTAAGCCTAGGCTTCTGGAGCCAGATTGCATGAGCCAGGTTTTATAGAGTGCATCAATTTCTTCACATAGTTCTACTGATGCCTGTGGAATTACTGCCTGAATAAAGCATTTATTTAGCATTAGTACAGAAAGCAAAGTGACTTTATTTATTTATTTTTAAAAAGATGGAGAGAGAGGAAGGAAGGAGGATTTTGCCTTTTAGGATGTAGTTCCAACCATATATCTTTCCGTAAGAAAAAAGTCTTAATAATTTATAATTAATGAAATCAGAGAGATGTTATCTTATCTTCCTTTCTACAATTATTTCTTTACTTCAAAGAAAGAAAAGAAAAAATGCAATTTACAGGCATTCAATAAATTTTGAACTGAGAAGTTAGGATCAACAGACTATCGACTCAAGCAGTACCACGGAAGACTAAGACATATGGAGCTCCACATGAGTAAGAGGGAAGGAACCTAACAAAAAACAAAACAAAAAAAACCCACAAAAGCACACAAATGAAGTGTTACACTCCAATCACAACAGAAGGAACTAAAAACTGGAAATACTTGAGGTTTATTTGGTTTGAGGGGATGTTGTTTAATTGTTGTTTTCACCTGTTCCATTGTGCAAAAGATGTGAGCATCGTCTTGTTGGAAGCGCCTAACGCGAGTCAAGCCACTTAAAGTCCCAGAGAGTTCATTTCGGTGAAGAACCCCAAAGTCTGCAAGTCTAAGAGGCATTTCTCTCCAGGATCGTGGACGATGAGCAAACATCAGGCTGGAAGGAACATCAAAGAACCTTGTTTTTATCCTTCACATACAAGACAATACAGGCACTAAAACCAACCACAACATTTTTAAACATGTATTTGTTCAAGTTATCTGCATTCTAAAAGGCAGGCAAGAGGAGAAACCAAGCCATTTGGCTTCCTAAAAACTTCCTGGAAAAGCCACTGTGAGAACAACCACCAGAACCTGTTGACTTCTCCCTGCTTTCGAGGCACTGTATCTTATGCCTATCTGTGCCCAACTAATGCCATACTCCTCGAGTGGGGCAAACTAGTATTAGCACAGAGAAGCCTCGCTCATTTAGGAGGAACATCTTCCACTAATTCTGCACTAGAACTGCATTTGGTCTGCTGAAGACACCATGAGCTCTCTGGACAAGACAGTTGCATAGAAAAAGCAGCCCACTGTACAGCTAGCACACACAGGATAACACACACTGATACTCCACCAGCTTCCCTCAGGAGCACAAAGCACAGATGTAGAAAAAATAAGACCATTTTTCAGCTGAGGGTACAAACCAATGTCCTGGACAGTTCATCGGCTTAAGGGCAAAAGTTTCCTTCTCAACCTCAAAAGAGAACATATTCTCACTGTAGTGCTGCCAGTGCCCTGAAGCTTCCCACAGCTTACTGTTGAAGATGTTTGGGGATACAACTTCAGTAAAATTACGCTTGTGATACTCCTCCTATAAAACAAATTCAACATTTTAAAAGGCAGTGCAGACATAAAGTTACTTTCAACAAGCAAAATCCTGATTCTCTAACTGTATGATTATGACAGTCATTTACTGGGAGACTGAAGGACCACTGTGCATATCGGTTTTACTCAGGTAGAAAAAGCACATGGCAATTAAGAATGCTTTTCCTAGCCCTAGCTTGAAAAAAGTTGGGCGTTTATTAACCTAGTGAAATTCTGGCATGTGCTTTTTGCTTTGTGAGCGTAGTTCAGGACTGTGAAGGACATATCACTTAAATCAAGAACACAGCTGATATTAAGCACATGATAAATTACATCAGTATCTACTCACTCTTATGAAATCCATGAGCGTATTATAAAGAAAGGCACCTCGGGGGAGGAAAAAGCAGCTTCCAGGACTCAAATCGTGAAAGAAGAAAAGTTCTTGCTCCTACAGCAATTAAAAACCACAATTAGTGTAAGACTACTTCAGCTGTATCTCCAGGTGTTGAACATGACTGATTTTAATTCACATGTTGACACTTTGTTCACCAGAGTAAAAATGAGAGGAAACAAACAAACAAACAAAAACAAGATGACTTCTACAAATTCTCAGTAACAGAAGTTATTTCACTTCTAGTTCTTATTCTTAGAAGCCTTATAGTAACATCTTAATTTTGCAACTATCTAAACATGTTTCCCCCCAAAGAAAGAAGATTCAGAAATCTTACTACTAGTAGCCCAAACAACTGAAACACATACCCATCAGATCTGAGGGCTGATGTGCAAAGCTTATAAAACAGTCATTCCTTTTGAGAGCTCAAAAACATAGCCTCAGAATTTTGGTTCTGTTAACGCCGTCCTTGGACAATCTGAATCTCCCATATATCTCCCAACTACACACACTTTGTACTAGATATACTTTGTACTTTGTTGGATTGATACTTAATCATTTCATTTTGAAAAGAGAAGTAATCATAGTGTAAATAATGGACAAATATTCAAATCTTAATGGATTCATAGGACAAGCATGAACTCTTCAGCAAAAACCACTTTACTACCTGCTCGCTTGGTCACTGTTCTCTGTGCACCCATGGGCTCTCACTTGTGCTTATTAAGGCCCTTCACCTTCCCTTTCACATACCCACCAGAAGTACTGAGAGTTTCGCATCTGCATCCTCTTGGCTACTAACTTTGACACGCATTCATATGTTTTATGTTTTTAAATAAAACACTTCCTGCTTCACATGTAATTCCTACTGCGCTTTTTAATGTCCCCAAAGCTATTTACTATATTGCTTCAAGTCCCCCCCCATTAAAATGCCATTTGTTCTACAAAATAATAGTAAAGGAGACAACAATTAGGCAACTGAATGGGGAAATCACATCCTACCAGCAAGGCCAACACACAATCTTTCATTGTGTAACTGACTCCCATCTGAACTGTCCAAATACAGAAAAACAAAGGAAGAGAATGAATTAGTTTACCGGATTATAGAAGGCCATAAAATGATGTACCTTTCCAATTTTCCTATGATCCCGGTTTCTGGCTTCTTCCTGGATTTTTTCCCATTCCTTCATCATTTTGTTATCAGGGAAGGATATTCCATAAATTCTCTGCAGAGTCTCCATTTCTGCTTTTCCTTCCCAATATGTAGAGGAATTCTTATGTGGAAAAAATATGTATTTTAAGATAGTATTATATAATGTCAAGGAAAGGAAGAATAAACATTGATCCACTTTTATCATTTTTCCTTGGGAAAAGATCTATATCCAGTCATCCAGCATTTTTTTTATAACGTGCAGATTCTTGCACCATCTTTTAGCCAGGATACTAACACAGAAGGCATAAATACAAGTGACTGGTCAAGTCACGTATTTTTTTTCTACTTGGCTACCTTATTTTAAACTTGCATCATGTCATGTTTCATTACTTCACATTTTACCTTCTAGGAGAGAAGCACTTGTTTAAGTTCAAACCATAATGCAGTAAGGAAACAGTAAAGACTGAAAATGTAAAAATAACTCTCTCTCACACAGAGAAGTCCTATCTGTTTTGACGTTCAAGTATTTAACTGCTGTATCTCTGAGCTGCAGATTTCGGTGAGGAAGCCAGCAAAAAGGGTGCCAAACGCTCCCATGAGGTCAGCCTAGTGAGGCTAGCAAAATTAGCATCTGCAGGTAACGAATACTATACAGTTATCACAGGCATCTGCAAACACTAGCTCTAGTTTTCATGTGAACAATGTAATTTTTAAAGAGCAGCACTTACATATCTGCAAGTTCTCACTTTACCTCCTGCATCTCAAAAATCCCCTTTTACTAAGGCAGATCAGTATTTCCCGGCCCAATGAACGTGGATGCTCACTTCCTGTAGGCCAGAGGCCGCCTGCACACAACGTGGGCAGCACGGCACGCGCTGCCCTGACTCCTGCTGATCCAAGCCGGGACATCGGTGCCGCACAGTGCGACGCAGGGCGCGGATGCGAGCGCGGGGCAGACAGCAGCACTGACCTGTTGGCTTATGGATGGAGCCCGCTGCAGCTGCTTCCACAGCTAACCTACGCACCACTAGCTCGAGTGCTTTTTGCACTACTCTTCCTTACAGTGCAGGCACGTGCATAACTACACTTGTGTAACTACTCTGGTTAAAAAAAAAAAAAAAAAGCTCTTAACATTGACTGTTTCTTTACCATCACATCAGTGAGCTTTACCACTACAACAGTGAATGTTGCAAGCCTCCGTTTTAGTTAAGTTCAAAAGTAGAGTTATCTTATGAACCTACCTTAAATATTTTAAGGGCCTTGATTTTTCCAGTGTGTCTCACATGCGGGCCCCTGCAGAGATCAATCAGCGGACCACATCTATAAATCAAAACAAGAGGTTATTTTAAAAATCTCCAACATTTTTAAGTAGAGTCACAAATGACCTACTGGCATAGTGGCATACTGCTTGGTGTGTTTAAATTAGTAGGCATGCATGTTCAAATTAAACATTATACAACACTCAAACTCAGTGCATCTTAAATGCAGCCATACCTTCTATGAGTATTTATCCCATAAACACTAAGCACGCTTGATCCCCTGCAAGGGGATCATCACACACCCAGCAATTCACATAGGTCCGTATGGAAGCTTTGCCAAAGCTCAAGAAGTTTCAAACAAAGCACTTTCAACAGCAAAAATAGTTTTGTTATTCTGCAACTAGTTTTATTCCTACCAACCAAATGAGCCTCACCCTACGCTGAGTTACCTCTACCCGTAATTCAGCCATACAATCCTTAAGTGGTAACCTGCTATAATATTTTTCTTGAAAGCAGGGGCAATTAGTGAAAAGTGGGCTTGCCATTTGCCCACCAGTGAAGATAAGATTTGTCCTAGCAGGAGAAGAAAATGAATCAACATAGAAAATAATATGAATTCAAAATCTAGGTCCCTAATCACATCAGTTCTCTGAAAATGGAGTAAAGAAAAAGGTTCCTTCTCCTCTCAGTTTAAATCAAACATACCCAGCCATAGAAATATTTTGTAACATCTTTTAATTACTTTTGTTTACCTGTATATTGTAGTAGTTGGTGTGTCAACTTTCTCATTCAGGATACGACACTTAAACTTGTTATACTACATGGGAAAAGCAAAAAGTTATGAACATCATTACAAAAACTACTAATGAATATTCTAAAATTATATATTAATAATATAAATTCATCGCACACATATCCACATGTGCACAAGCTCGACATTCCTTCCAGAAGAGTTATAAGTCACTAGTTGAAAGGAAAAAAAAAAAAAAAAAAAAAACACACTTCCGTGCATGTTACACATGGTCATTACCAGTCGAACAGCTCAAAGCCAATTAATATATGACATAGTAAGACTTGTAATACTTGCTGTATAAATGGATTGCTAGAGAAAACAGCCTTCAGACTTTTTTTCTGCAAGACAGACAGAATGAATGTATACTTTTTGTGTACCAATCTCTTTGTAACTCAAGTTCATGGTGTTTTTGAGGTATAAGCAAATTGCTTATTTCTTCAAAACATCCTGAAAACAGGGAAGGCAAAAAACAGATGCTGTAGTCTGTTTTTGCTGTACTACATAGACCCATTTCTGATAGGTTAATCACATGCTCTGCTTAATAGAAATTACAGTTTTAAAAGGTGATACATATGTGCTTCAAAGATTTACCTTAAACATGTCTAACAGAATCTCCTTTTTGACTTCTAGTCTTTCAAAAGGCTGCTTCTCTTTTATAATATTTTTACAGCAGTTCTCTAGTACTGGGAATTCAGAACTTGATACACCTCTAAACAAACAGTGGCAAAAGAAACAGAAGTTATTTATATTGCTATCCTCATATTTAAGCAACTATTTTTTAGTGTTCTATTTTGGAAAACAAACAATATGCTGTTATTATTTGTAACATTTTCTTAGTTTCTTGCAACCAAACATACTTCCAGATGCCGAATTCAGAAATACAGACTGTATCACCCTGAACAAACCCACTGAAATAATTCAAAAACAGTCTTTGAGATGTCTAACTGCCTGGAAGATCAGTAGCTCAAAGCATATATGCTGTATGAAAAAGCTCAAGTCAGCTGTGAGAGGCAGTTTATCAGCTGACGCAGATTTTTTATTTTCCCTGAGCACACAGAGATAAATGAGGGAACCAGAATTGTGAAAGCTGTGCACAAGGATTAGGCAAGTAAACACCTATGAGTTACATGCGTACGTGAGCTTTCACGAATGACTAGGTCATTTTGAGAACAAACTTCCATACTTCAAGGAAATGCAGTCTCCTGTATCTCTCAACAAGTTTTACACAATGTTTTGTAGTATGTTCAATAGCTGTAAGTCTTACGGAGCAGGAGTCTAAGCATTACTCTTTAAATTAAAAAAGTATGAAACGTGTATGCTATACATATATACTTCTATACTATAAAGAACCATATCTGATATATAGCATTTTACTTTTAACATGCAGAGACCTGAACAAGCAAATTCAAGATCCTGAGTTTTAGGGTTGATTAATAAAGTCCTTCAACATTTTACCTGTCTTCAATGTACATGTCATAATAAAATCCATTCTCAATAGGTGGTCCATAGCACAAGCAGCCACCAAAATAACTTTCCATGGCTTCTCCAAGAATATGAGCACTTGAATGCCAATAAACCTGCAAAAAAAAATAAAGTCAGCTGCGCAAATCATGGGCTACTGATGCTGTGTGCTCGACAAAACGAAGTCTAACTTTAGAGCATAAACGCAGGCTTAAGTCTGAATCCCACAAAACTCAGGCATGGGACTTGGTCTATATTCATAATTTAATTAACTAATTAAAAGTTTTCAATTAATAAAAGTCTCTAATAAATACTGCAGATAAAACATATATACATTTATGGTTGAAATCTGATATTGTACAATTTTTAGAACAGGCTAAGACAGCCACAATTGCTTCCAGTGTCTCATCTTCAAACACATAGACTAAGCCTAACAAAGGGATGCATGCAACTTTAAAACATCAAATTATTTCAAATTAGCACTCGAATCCAGACATGACGTACAGAAGCCAAATCTCAAAGGAGAAATAACCGGTTTATGTAAAAGAGAAGGACAGAGGAGACCCTTATGGCTTTATTCACCTCTAGATTATAAGTATTTAATGTTTTTCAACATTTCAGTAAGTGTCATTTGAAAAATTGTTCAGATTTTTTTTTCCAAGATTTAAAGAGTATAATACTGCAATCAATTCCATGCCATTAGTTCTTAGAGAGCGTTTACTTACAGCTTGTGCTTCTTCATTATCAAACATAAGCAGCTCCAGAGCACAATCTCCCTCCAGCGGACGATCCAGATCCCACAATTCACCATTCACTTTTGCAATGACTGCATTTGAAGCCAACCCTTGGCTGAAGAACACAAATGAAGGCATAAGACCAAAACATTTGGGCTTAGATTTGCAAAAATACTTGGGTATCTAAATACCTTGAGACACTGCTCTACATCTTACACCACCTAAGCCTTCATATTTTTCCGCTTTTAAGGCATAGACAGTAAATCCTTTGAAGGACTTAACCTCATTCTGGAGTTTTCACTGTTGGGGACCAGGAAGGAACACTACATCCAAGAATAGATTTTCACAGTTATCTGTCAACTCGTAAGTTGAAAAAAGTACTAGCGGTTTTACTAGTCTTATTAAGTCTTACTAATTCCTAGTTTTACTGCTAAGACTTTGATAGATAGGGGAAGTGACTACTCTGATCAGAACATGGCCTCAAACATCACTCAGAACAACTTCATCCAGCTACAGCTACATTAAACTCAAGTTTTAGCAATGCTTTCCAAACAATCCAACATTAGAGAGTTGCCCATCTAACACTGCCCATGAATGTAACTGGGTAAAATGGAAATTTCAGTAACAGATTTACCACCACAAAAGTACAAATCCTTCAATCTCCACGTTACCTAATTCCTAGAGCTAACTGATATGGTGTGGTTTTCCAAGATTCTCCATCAGCAGTCTTTCCATCTGCCAGGGTAATTTTGATCGGTTTGCTCTGGTTGGCTGCTCTGTAAGCTAGTAAAGCATCATGTTCTTCTTTCAGACCTTCATAAAGCTTCAGTCTGTCTTCTATAAAGCCTGGCTTACACTGCAAAAAACATATAAAATATATAGAAATATACACAATCATTTAAAAAAAAAATAAAGAGCTTGAGAAATTGAATACAAGAGTTTACAATGTTCATGCAGCCCTGGAGGCACTAAGATCAGGTTTCGCTGTGCTTATATTAACAAGCAATAAAGCATCTGTAAATAACTGGGCACAGGGCAGTTCCTTTCAACTTGCCAGCATCTCTACCATGGACTTCCAGTTTTTAGGTGCACCTTCATTCATCTGTGCCCAAACAGCACAATGTGTTTTACCTTCCAAAAAAGACTACATGTTCTTGCTGCAGAACTTTTATTTGTCTGAATTTTCTTTTTGCTTGGCATAAAAAGAACTACTAAAATTCTCTTAACTGCAGCTACTGCTGGAGTTAGTAGCCTAACTACTGTTAGGCTCCTCTGGCAGGTTTCCCCTGCATCACCCAGTGCATGACTGCTCACGAAACTCCCAGGTATCCCACAGGTGTTCCCTTCCCAACAGGCCAAATACTTCACCTCCATACAGAGTAGGGCGTTAAGGCCGTGCTAACGACGGGCAGGATACCTAGGTATGAAGGTTGTCAGGTTGTCGCTGCGTGTGCTCTGGCGAGCCCAGCTCCCAGGCTGGAGAGTGCTGGGCACAGCGAAGCCGTTCGGCCCTCACAGACATCACATGGCACTGCCCCTCTGTCACTGCACACAGGATAAGCACCTACCTCACTTCTGTGCCCGTTCGCAGCTTCGCTTGGCTTTTTCTTCCCGTTTCCATGCTCATTCACTGCAGCAGCGGTGCTTGCCTCAGAAGATTGCTGGAAAGAGGGATAAGGCAGAGGGTAACTGCACACAGGGCACCGCGGCCCTGGCTGCCACGACATCCGGCCATGACACC
>NW_010581584.1:360235-371162 GCF_000705375.1 Tinamus guttatus
CCGGGCCCCCGCTCGGCTGAAGACACGGTTGAAAACACACGGTAAATAAAGCCGGAGCGGCGGCCGGGGTGCTGCTGCAGGCAGCCTGCAAGGAGGGCCCCGGCGGGTCTGTGGGCAGCACAACTGCCTCGTGCTTCGCTTCCCCTTATGTTTGTCTCCATCCTACCCCAGCTCGCCTGGCGGGAATGACAATCCTGCAGTTACCAAATCCGACCTGTAACACTGTATCCCCTGGTTAACAAAACTGGAAACAGCTACGTGGTGCGTGGAAAGGCACAGAATCGACTCTTTGCTCTGTCCACAGTTTGACACATGTCTGGAGATAAAACCCGCTAGTCCCAGTGGCCTTAAGAATTTTATAGACAAGTGCTTGAGCCTGAAAGGACATATACTTTCACCAGTAATGGTCCTGTAGGCACTGCTGGCTCAACAGATCGTCCTCCTTTACAAGAAAAGCATAAGATTTTCAGGGCTTCTACAGCAACCTCTCCAACCCGTGCCAGCTCCTCCTTGTATTTCCATGACCACATACTGCCTCCTCCCCTCATGAATGCCCAGAATTGTCTAAGAGCGTTTGTTTTGTTTTGTTTTCGTTCCCTAAGCGGGCTTGCAAATGTTATTGGTTTCCATGCTAGTTTATTTAACAGATACTGGGGATCTCCCGCAGAGTAGCACTACCTAGGTAGAGCTTTGCTCTGCAGTGGTTTTTGCTTTTGTTTCTGAATTACCTATGTGCAGCATTTATTTTAGCAGGGTCACTCTTTGAACCTGCAATGAGCTGTCAAAATAAGACATTCTCTGGCTCTTCCCTTAAAAATTCATTTCACTATTCATTTGACAAGTTACCCCCTTTTAGCTTCTCAATTCACTACTGTGCAGTTCGTTACCTAGTTTAGGACACTAATGAACATCAGTGTTTGTAGCTATAAAAATAAATAAATGCCTATTACACTTAGAGCTGGAACTCTGAGTCAGACTAAATTCTCTGCATCTGGTATCTAGACCATTATCCTATGAACCTAAAAACCGCAACTTTGGCTTGATCTACCATTTATTGAAGTAATTTATTAAAATAATGGAAAAACTTAGCAGTATAAGTTATAACGGCTGAGAAGGCTGATTAAAACCAGAAGTCCTTTGGGGCAATATCAAATTATATTAACTGGTTAAAGTAATATGATGATTCTATTAGATAAATGATTCAATGAGATATAAAATCACTACATTAAGGGAAAAAATAGTAAGATGCTATCTAAGATAAGTAGGGCTGCAGGCTTTATCAGGAATTTTTACAGGCTGACATATTGCAGTATTAATAGTAAAATTAGTACCAACTTGGGGCTGGGGGGAAACACTCTGTTTGACCGAGAATATGTAAAGGAGGGGAAGTGGTGCTTTTACTGCCTCTATGGAGGTTCATCAATCAAAGGGCGTGTTTAAAATTTGGCTTATGAAGGCCCTCACTCCTGAAGGTTGCTCGGAGGATGTGCCAAGCCTTGCAGACGGGTTGGCCGCCGCACTCCCTGCCCAGTGCCCTGGCTTGGCCATGTACAGGCGGCACCTCCTCGCGGTCCCCAGGCAGGACCTTGTCCCTTGTCCTCCACCCGGCAGCGCAGAGGTAGCTCTACCTGAGCACATCACAGAGGCAGCAGCAGGGATATCAGTGCTGTGTTCAATAAGCCTTCACATGCAAAAAATGGAGTCGGTGTGGCCTAAAACAACCTGTATTTCCACTCTTCCCTGTTCCAGATAACCTGTGAGGCTTGCTGTACCTGCAAACAGCCACGGGGTGACAGGCACTGCTTCCAGCCACTTCCGTGGTCCTGGCTAGTTAATTGTGGAGCTGGTGATACCCATAATACAATTCCTAGAGGATGAAATGGTCAGTGGTCAGCTGTAACGGTGACCGATAAATGCTGGCAATTCTGAAGCAGAAACAGCCTGCCAGGAAGGCACCAAGGTTGCTTCTTAGAGTGCTGAGGACTAAACATATTGCAAAGGTTGGCAAAATATTTTTTTGCGTGCTGCACAAGAGGTATAGTACTGTTTAGAGAGCCCCAGGTAAGGCTGTCCAGGTGAGGACCTGGACGCGTTAGCTGTTGGAAGAAGCAGAAGGACTAAGAAACAGCAGGAGCAGACAAAAGTACTCACAGCTCTTCTAGAGGGAATCTACGCGGGCAGAAAGTATGAAAACAAGACCAAAAAGTCTGTGTATTAAGCAGCATTTGCGTAAGGCGCTTATGTAAGCGTGCGATCCTCGCTGAGTGATTCCCAGTGGCAGGAGAGCTCCACCGGCACCGCAGCCATCGCCGCAACGCGCGTCTTGGCGCGCGCGCCGTCGCGGTGCTGTCCGGCGCCCGCACACCCTCTCGAGACGTGGGCATGCGGCAGGGGTGCTTAGTCTGGACAGTCACTTATTCATCTTCACAGAAAAGGTCCTACCCTACAAGCTTCCTTTCATTTTTTCTTGCCTTTTGCAAATATGCTTACAGTATATGCAGAGAAGCATTTATTATTTCTATGCAAAAGCTAAATATTGCACAACTAAATATAAAATTCTAATGTGTTGCAAAGTCAGTGTTTTATAAAATAACGAGAGGATCATTTATACTGTGATTTGTGTGATTGTCTCTGAGGAATACAAAACTAACATGTATGGAAGACGTTATTTTATGTCTTATAGCAGTTTGTACACATTATTTCAGTTTGATGAGCTATCTTCTTGAATAAATTATTTTTTTTACAAAGGGATATCTTTGAAGATCAGTTACAGAATTAAAAAGTAACAGTAGCTAAGCAATTCTCAGTCTCATCATTATGGTTCAGAAGCTGTTAACAGTTGTAAAGGGCTAATTAGTGTAATGTAATCCTCTTAGGAGGCTGCAGGCACTGAGCTAGATTTCTTTATAATTTGTATGTAGGCCTGCTTTATTCCATTAGAATTACAATAATTACAGGCAGCAGTATGTATTTGCATTCTATCTATCCACACTGTGTTTACTCTGCGTGCTGAAGACTGCAATAAATGCAGAGGTTATTATTTTTTTTAAAATTTTGTGTTTAAATACCAACATGTTTGGAAGAACAGCTAAATCTAGGTTTTATAACTGTACAAAATCTACCAAAAAAGAAAATGAAAACAGGAATAAGTGGCTCTCTGAAATCCCAAGCAATCAGAGAGAGAAAATACTGGAAGAGCTGGATGTGAACAAAGTGCTGTCATACTTGGTTTACAAGAGAGTCTTTTCCTTGGAGGAATACAAAGACATTTGGTCTCAGGAGAGCTACAGGAAGAGAACTGAATATTTTTTAGATAAACTCTCTTTAAAAGGCCCAAGAGCTTTCGCTGTTTTTTGTTCCATTTTGGAGGAGATCTGTCCTAACTTACTGACCTGCTTTCTCCTTGGCTCTGAAGGTAAGGTCACCGTCCGCTCGGAAATGCTTAAGTGTGTAGTGCTAACGTCTTGGAATCCTTTGACACTAATAGTTATTTGCTATAATTAGTGTTTACTTTCTCTCTCACACTAAACACGAGAGACTATTTGTTTGCTTGATGTTGGTTTTGGTTAGAGAAATTTGCAAGAAGGGAAATTTATAAGCAAATATTTTTATGTGATGCTTTCAACATTTAAACTGTTAGCAAAATACTGCATGTTAAACACTGCTGCTACTGATAAATACCAGTCAGGGCAAGGAAAATAATTCCTATGTACCGATAAGGCTTAACTCATAATATAACTGTTTTAGTCTAATTGCTATTTCTACAATATTTAAACACAGACTGAGAAGTTTTTTAGGCATAGTGCCTGGGATTGATCCCTTTGAAGTTTCTGTTGTGAACTGTATTATTTGTTATACCCCTCTGTATATAACTGTACAGAAAACATTGTATTCCAAATATCAACGATACAATTGAAATTATTCAGAATGTTGTTTGGACACTGACCCTATTCATACCCGCTTGAGAAACAATGATTTATTGATGTTAGCAAACATAACATTAAAAAAATGTACAGTGCTTACACTCATATCCTAGTGACCTATTTTTAATTTTCATGTGTGTTTATATATTCAAAGTTGGAGTCTTTCAAGTCAGTTGGAGTTTTCTGAATAATGATTGCTAGGTTGTGCTAAATGGCTATGTACAGAATGTCCTCTTATAATTTATTTAAAATATTACCGTCTTCTATCAATTAATTCAGTAAAAGGTTTAAGGCACCTTGGAATTACAAACACAGAGCAGTAAATCTGAGTGCTGTAATTTTAACAAAACAAATAGAAAAAAAACCTAAAGCCATTTTCATCTTTAAAATTGCTATAATCTGTGTCCTCTCATGAAAACCCAGTTACTTTTACATTTGACAGATATAGATCCAATTATACTGTAAGACAGCAGATATTTTACCATAATTTACTTAGTGTACTTTTCAAGATCAATTTACAGTACAGTTTTATGGCAATTAAAATCATCAAAGGAGGTTCTCAAGTAAAGTTTTGGTGTTCTCTGAATTAAATGTAGAGAAGATGTGGGGAAATTTTTCTTCTCTACCACCTAACCCTCTCATGTGGGGGCTCGTCACAGAACAGGCTTGAATCCCCAGCGGGCAGAGGGTTGGGGGCTGCTGCTGCCCTCGAAGATGACGGTCTCTGCAGCTGGATGCAAGTCAGGGACTCGGTCTCCCTGACAACATCAGAACAGATATAGAGAATAAAGGAGAAAGCCAATGCTGCACATTTCCAGAGGAGTAAAGGATACTGCTGGAACAGCTTCCCCAATCCATTCTGTCTGTCTGTGCCTCGTGTAGGCAGAAAAATGCCCCAGGCTGCCTCAGCTCAGCCACTATTACTCTTTCCTCCGTGCCCTCCCCCAGCAGCAAACATCTAATGTGCCAAGCTGCAGTTTCAGAATCTATTATTGCTAATAATAATTACTACATGGCAGGGAATGGAACACACATGCTATATATTTACATTAATTCATGCACATATTTTGTTTAAATTCACACATGCACACATTGCAGATTCAATTAAGGGCATTATGCATTATGGATTTTCATGCATTGTGGATTTTTATGCATTGATTTTGATAAGCCCTATCATAAGATACAGAGCAATGTATGATGAAAAAGAGCATTGTTTATTACTTCCATTAAAATCATTTTCTTCTCCACGCTGTTGAAGCTGATTGACTGGACAAGGGACTGGGAAGGGAAGGAGTCGTGTCGGGTCGCGACGCGTCACTGGAGCGGCCGTGCCTGTGCTGCGCGGCCCGGGGCCCCGCTGACACGGCTGCTGCGTGCCACGCTGTCCCCGACACGTGTCGGGAGAGCCTGGATCGCAGGCTGGGACGCGTGTGGAGCAGAATCGATCCGCGCTATTGATCAACCGCATGTGCAGTAGGGGCTGATTCCTCTTTCCGGGTGGCCCATGCTGGCAGATGTGGGTATTTTAATGTGTTCCCCTTGCCCCAATGCCCTACAGAAAGAGCCCTTGGACAGGTGCTGGAAACAGGGTGCAGATCCAAGGGGTCACTCAGCTCTGGAAACAGGGTGCAGATCCAAGGGGTCACTCAGCTCTGGACTAGTGCAGTTCACTGTAAAAACCACAAACTGTGCTTTCTAGTGCGCTGGGATCACTGAATGGGGTTCTGCTGCTTGCATACAGCTGGCTTAACACCATTTTGAACTCTTCTGACTCATTATTTCACAGAATTGCACTCACAGAAACTCAAGGGGTGATACAAAAGTATTTATTTTTCAAGACACCAGTGACTTGATCCCTCCGCTCTTGTGGAATTCTCATTGTAACATAAAGCAAAATCTAGTGACTTTAAGGGAGAAATGCTTTAGATGTTACTTGTGCATAAAACACGTTAAGAAATCAAGCATTTTGTATAAAAAATGGTTTCAGGTTTATTTCCAAAATCCTATAAAAAAAAGCCTGACCTGTACCTCTCATGTCAACTGGAAATATGAATATGGAAACAATCTTATCTACAATAGGTCAAAAGAAATCGTGCCCACTGAAAACAGCTACTTACACAACTTCAAAACCATGGATAGCACCACAGCGACCAGCAGGTGTGACTCCGAACTATGCATCAGCAATTACAGAAATATCTTTATTGTTTTCCAGACCATACACATAGACCTTTCCCAGCAATATCAGAGCAAACAAAACTGAGGGCAGTATCAGAGATGGAGCTGCCTGAACGCTGTGAGATGAGCGACCGAGAAGGAAGCCCTTCTGCTGAGGAACAACTGAGTCAATCGTTCGACAAGTACAGGTTAAAATTATCAATGTCATGATGATTTTAATTATCACTATAGCTGCTGTTCGGATAGTTCCTGTGTATGTGCAGTACACTACAGATGCTTACAAGAAGAATGTCATTTGCATCTGAATTTGCATGAAATTTGTATAATACTGTGGTATTTTGTACGGTTGATTGGTATCTTTTGGTGCTGATGAATGCTGGGGGCATCTCAGGCCTGTACTACTGGTGTCTGTAGTGATATAATATTGACGACACTGCCAGTTTTCAGCATTTGGGGGCTCAGTAGCTATGCAGAAACATGCTTGGATTGTGAGAGAAGACTTTAATTTTATCATTCCTGTTCATTCGAGGAATGAATCCTGTTAAAAATGGAGCAGATACTGAGGAAGAACTATATAAGAACGGTGTGTAATTTGATAAACTGCATAGGGGCGGGGGATTTGAACCTAAAAAGGTAACACACAAAACTCTGGCAAATTCTGGAATGCTGTTTTTTATGCAGGTAGCATCCAGTTTAGGAATTCACACTTGAGTGCTTAGAATCATTTTCTGATGAATTCAATAAGGATTCTAGCTGAGAATGGGTCAAAACTCTCAACAGCTCACTGCCTTGGAAGAAATACTGCATTTAGATAACTATCACATATCCGGCTAAGGCAGAAGCTTTTGTCCTGAGGAAGTTACCTGAAAGTTAGGTAAAGGCCGTACTGCTGTTCTGATATGCTCATGGCATATAAATGGGATATTTAGGGGCCTTAATACCTTTGCATGTGTAACTTAACTTGGTACCCTACGTTTGTGTTGTCTGTAAAATAGGGACTGCGTTACTCTAGCTTGGAGAAGCATTGCAAACGTAATGATCATGTGGTGACTGAAAACCATTAGGATGGTAAGAGGCAAGGTTTATCTTGAGCGGCAGAGATATGTGAAATGGTACCACAACACATCAACAAACGACACGAAACAGCATGGGCCTAAGCTGCAATTCCAGCCTCTAGCCCCAGCTAACAAAATCCCAGTCATCACTCCGCTCCATAAGGGCTTTCGCAAGGCACCCAGGTTTCACAGTCATTCATAATGTGAGTCTGTGCTGTCTGCCTTTACATACATTTGTTCTTTAGCACTGCTTTTGTAATATCACATGACAATTCACTTACAGAAACAAACCAATTAAAAAGTGCCTGCAGGTGAAGAACTGTATTAGGGAATGGGAAGCATTAGTCAAATACTTTCCCAAAGCCAGTCCATGCTGGAATCCTTCACAGCTTAAAAATCCTTGGAAAAAATCAAACAGATACCATAAAACATGACACTATCTGTACTTACAGACAGTTGAGCAGTCTCACTATCAGACTGTGATATGCATTCCACCTGACAAGGAAGCGTAAGCTGTATCAGTCCTGTAAATACCCTGGAAGTAGAAAAGATGCTGGAGGGGTATTCCCTGCAATGCTGGATGTGTGTGAAGTATGGGAGCTGCGGTAGCCCCTGAAGTTGCACAGAAAGGAGGGACTAGAGCCACATCTCTTGGAAACATCGAACTCAATGGGAGGCTGGCATGTAACAGCACACAATTCCCTCCAAGACCATGTGCCTGAAAAAATAAACTATTTTTCTTAACTATTTGACACATATTCCTAAGTATGTTGATTTAAAAAATCTGAATCTTTCTACGTAATGCTGTAAACTGACATTCTTGTCCTCCATCCAAAAGAAAAAATATAGAATAGGCAACTAGCTTCTACTACCTTCCACCTAAGTGCCACACTTGAGTCAACCATCAGAAAGAAAACCTTAAATACACAATCAACACTGTTCACCTGTTCACAGAGACTAGAGTCTCAATTACTTGTAACAATTTCTGCGAATGACAACCCCACTTTTGAAGAAAATGGAATAGCTAGAAGCTAAGCAAATGTGCCACCCACACGGATCTTGCATAAATTCATACATTATAAACCACGGTAACCGGCTCCCTATCAACAAGGCAGCCAATTGCAGACAGACGGTACTGACCATAAATACGAGAGCGCACTGAGGATGAGGTAGGGAGCTAGAAAAGCTAGAAAAAATGTAGCAGTAGTTGGAAAAGAAAGGATAAGCCTAAAAAGAAAATGGAAAAGAAAATCACTGTGCTTTCCCCCAATATTTGTAAATTATCTCATTAATTTGTAAGTTTTTCCAATAATAGAGAAATGTGAATTGCAGCTACTCCAAGGACAAGAACTTCCTATCTCTGAGGTAAATGGCAAAATTCCGGATGTTAAAGGCAGCATCCTGGTGAGGTGGAGTGCTCCCGAGGTGCGCGCAGTTAAGAGATGTAAGCAGTATATAGCAGCTGTAAAGCTCTGTTTGGGTTACACAAGTTACCAGGGTCCTACCGCTGCAGTGCTAGATATGGAACACAAGTGCTAGATATGGCTATTTATACGCAACTGAGAAGAGCAAAAAGAAAACAAAAGAGAGAAAAAGGTATGGAGATTAATATTTTTAATACTCGTATCTTTTAAGAAAGGGGAAAGCTCTGCCAAGGACACTTTGCTCTTCTTTCACAAGTTTCCCTCTTTAGACAGTCAGCTCCATCGGGGTCCCTACATTCCCCTCGTACTCAACAACTGTGTTTATCCTCTGATTGTTTGAGGACTGGAATTCTGAAGCAGACAACTCTTGCTAGCATTAATTGAACATATGTGATACTTGGCATGTATTAAGAAAATATTATGTGAAAATGTCTGTCAGAAATTATCATAAAAATATCTAACTGTGACAATGAGATAATATTTTTACAGATGTGGTAACATAACCCAGCTATTCTCACCCTGCAAGCAACAAGAGATTTTTCACACAGCCTTTTCATTTTCACGTGAATGGACTGTGTGTGTGTATATCCTTTAGCGTGTAGCTAGTTTGAATTCAAAGTCGGCTTTACAGATTTCCTGATTACGTTTAAAAATTTGGAATGGCTCAGTTCTACACTAGACTATCCCTTTCTGATGTTATTTTGATAGCACTTTTATATTCAAATAGTGGAGCTAACTTCAAAATTAAATAATTTAAGCTAGAGCCAAATTTTACCCTGTCATATCAGAATGTCAACAGAACGAATCATTCATATGTTTCTTTTTCATTACAGATTATTTTATTGGCAGTAGGACTATCTTTTGAATAATTTATTTCAATAAAAATAACTATTAGGTTTCTGACGATTAGTATCTGATAAGCTCAAGCCTTCCTTACACCTAACTTCTTTGCGATAGAGAGAGAACTTTCCTTTTTCTAGAATTTATACTTCATGAAATAATAACCATCGTAAAAACTGTCAAGGAAACAATGTTGGATTCAAGATTGAAAGAGTTTTTTTATTTTTTGAACCTTCAACCCTCGCCAGTCAAAATCAGAGGATTCAAAAAAGCAATAACTACAGAGTTATTGGCAATTGCTGTGGAATACTCAGTGCACCAGTTTTTCATATAGGCTCCTTCAATTTGGCCACTAGATGGTACTGCATCACAGTTGTTAAATACACCTTTGGAATCTCTTTGAAATTATTATTATGAATTATTATTTAAACTTCTAATATTATCACAGCTGTTAGTGGTGTGGATTGCTTAGTCCAGTTGTTCTGGACACAACACATGATGCGTGAGTTGCGTGCGTTTTTGTGTTTTTACCAACTGCTGGGAACGTAGCTATCTGATGATTCAAAGGCCTAGCCATAAATACTGCCCATCTCCACAGCCTGCAGTCAGCAAATCACTCTTTTGGAGCCCATGTTCCTCACACAGGGACAAAGCACGTCCAAGCACAACTCAGCAAAGAACAAGAGTCCAAACTTGTAGATGTGTTAATTTTGACACTTTGGGAACTTGGATACGAGTCTCTGTTTATTTGAGCACATCTCACGCCCACTTTCCCATATGTAAATGACAAAATTAAGTGCAATGTCATGGTAAATCAAGCCTCTCAAGTCCAAACCAAATCAACTCTGATAGCTGTTTAAATATGCAGGTTTTATCTGCTGTACTAGCTGCACTTGGTACAGTCACTCACTTCAAACAGGTAATACAGGTTCCCTGTTTGCCCACATGTACCAGACCAGATACCCCAATGGACTTCCCACCCCGTTCCCATTCCCAGTTATATAGGAGACAAAAAAAATGGAAAAAAAAAAAAAGAAAGAGGGGGAGAATTAAAGGGTCAGATATGCAAGTGTGGGGAGTTGGGCAGAAGGAACCAGCAGGTGATATGTGGTGGTGTTTTGTTCAGACACAGGGCAGGAAAAGGAAACATAAAATGGCTCCACAGTCAACTGGATCCCTTACCAGGTTTTTTCCTCCTTCTGGTGCGGTGCAAAGCCACGCAGGCAAAGACACCACCAAACTGGAAGGACCCCGGATGGGCACCTTTGGTTCAGCATGTACCACCTTGTTAGTAAGTAATTTATAAGATGAAATCAGCCAGCTGCTGAACAGGCAGATCAGTGTAATCCAACGCTTCATCCAAGGACATAAACGAGGTCCACTGTGCTTTTAGAACATGTTTCAGAATGCACCAACAACTCTGTCCAAAAACACACTTCCAAACCCTAGCGAAAACGAGTCTGTGCTGTCATGTTGATGTAATTCATTAACTTTTAAATGTTTAAATGAA
>NW_010581584.1:371638-394348 GCF_000705375.1 Tinamus guttatus
AAAAGAGGATGGGTAATCCCCCCCCAGCCGTTACTGAGGCAAAACTGAGTGACTTCCTCCAAGCACTGCTGCTCAGCACGGCCGACTCATTGCCAGTGTAACTACTGTGGAAGTGTCATTCCTAATTTTATATGTATTGTTAGTGTAAAGAACATGCATGTTTTGTAGAGCTCATAGAGGGAATAAGCATATAGAAGAGGTTTTACTTAGATTACAGCTTATCCCAAATGTTTTCTGAGCTATAACAGGATTAGATGCCGATGAGGAGACTGCACTGTAGTGTTCTTTACCACCTGATATTTTCATGAGATGCAGAGACAATAAAAGTTCATTTTGACCTACCTAACAATCCTTACCAGCTGCCTTGTGGCTTTTGGCATCCCAGCAGTCAGGTCAAGGTCAGTTTGCCCAGCAGCATTATCTTATTTGACAAGAAGCTGCTTGTCTCTGCTTGCAACCTGAAACAGATGTGTCATGACTATAGTCAGCAGTAGAAAGAAGTGCAAAAGCAAAATGAAGTATTAGAAGAGAAAAGCAAGTAAAGATGTCAGAACAAGTGTCTTTCCCATGTCATTTTAGAGATTTTCCTTTTAGAAATCCTACAAACAATACTTCACAATCTGCTATTGCAATTTCTTGCAATTGTTGCCACATTAGCAGTTACCAGATAATATATTTAATTGCCTTCCCATAATAAAGATAGGACTGTTTCTTAAATAGTTTTCTCAGCTAAAGATACTAATTTGCTTGTTCATCTATATAGACTGTAAGTTCCCTAAGCTGTTACCTTTGCTGCATACGCAATACAAAAATGCAATGAGTTTTATCATACTATAGATATTTAAAGGCAGTTCTGACTAAAGTGGCATTTGCTTATGTAAATTAACCGCATTATATAGAATTTTAAAGATTATTCCATAAAGGACACCAACTATGGTAACTATTACCATAGCAATACATTGTGCATGCTTCCTAAGACAAGATCCTGCCTTGAAATATCCAGAACACAGTTATCTACTATCCTTTAATTCTGTTCACCAAAAAGAACACAGAATAGGAAAAGTTGTCGTTTGAGCTTGAAAATATATCTTTGGATTCTCCTTACTTTTGGCTCTACACTGTTGTATCGGTTGTCCCTCTGTCTATGCTCTACCATTCATCCATCCACCCACCCACCCATCCAGTATTCCCCTCTTAGGAGGATTTTTTATTTCTGTATTCTTTTCCTCTTTTAAAAGTGAAGAGGCTTTGGCGAAGGTTAATATAGCGGAAGGCCATTTTTGAGAAAGGGTACGTGCCAGAGGAGTTGAGCTTGGGGCCTGCATACACACTGTTGCTTTCCTGTTACAGATCAGTCATTTAGAATCTGGGTACATTTCTGTCACAGATTTTAATTCAAACCAGCCCATGAGTAGAAGATCATAACAAAATCACTACATGTCAGCAAAAACTCCTCACAGAAGCCTTCTTTCTCAAGATTTGACAGTAGCTGATTACCTCTCTGTAAATTTCCATATTGTTTGCTACAGCTCCACCCTAACAGCGGTGAATCATAAAATCAAATGCCATAAAAATTCCTCCTCTAAGAGGGCTCTTGGCATATGCTTGGTTTGCACAATGAGAAAAAAACTTACTAACCTGTATGTAATAACATTATTAAACCTTTCTGTCATAGCAATACTTTCAGACACACATACTTAGATTGCAAACACTTGTAGGTGGGAACACATGTTTATCTAGCGTCACACGGGACTTTCAGGCAGTGCAGTCACACAAATAACACTAATAACAAAATACAGACACTTATATGCAAAATAAATTTATTATTGTTGCTTTTTGTATTCATTGTCTATATTGCTACACTGTTTTGGAGACTCTGTATGAAAAGTCAAGTGAACCTCTGCTAATTTGTGAAGACCTCCAGCAGTGAAAATACATGCAGGTGTTTATTATGCAGGTTGATGGTTTCTCAAGAGGCAGACAGGGCTAGATACACAACCAGTTAAAGCAGCATTTCAATCAATCAAATCACTTTTTTTTCTTTTATAACACTCATTTGTAAATAAGAAATTGCACTGTCCACAAATGTAGGAATAGAGAAGGGTGCTACACTCATAATGTCTTTTATACTAATATATTGACCCTGATGTCCATTCTTTGCTACACTTTGAAATCTAACTGGAATGTTGAACGTATCAAGAGATATAAAATTACGACACATGCACTGCGATCTATAGGATGCTTTATAGAATCAGGAAAAAAATGACAAAAATAGATACATGATTATGAACTAAGCTTAAAAAGGATCAAGTAATTTGTCACTTTTGGCTCCCAAGAGTCATTTAATAGTTAAGGAAGTTACACATAAGTTTGCACTGGCAATGCAACCTCTGTACAGAAGTGGCCCAAATAGTTTTCAGAAATGGATCCTAGAGAGAATCATCTTCTACTTAAACATTTCTTTTTATATTGCATATATCAGAGCCATATAAAAGATTTTGAATGTTTAATTTAAAAACATTTTTAATATAATGAAGTCTCTCTCAGAACTTATTTTTAATTGCAAATATGAATTTTTTAACCTCATGTTTAAGATATGACTGTTTAGTATTGCAATCTCTTTTTTTCTTTAAACTGCATTTTATATTATATTACATAGCAGACTGTAAAATTCCAACCTAAATTGTGTTTTATTTTCTATTTGGGCATGATTCTGCACCCTTGGTTTGTAGTATCAATAACAGTTGATATAGATGTAGGGGGAAGAGATTGCTTAGACATTTCAGAAGAGTCTTCTTTTTTTCTTCCCTGTGACAATTTCGTAACAATGATACATTCAAAGCTGTCACCTAAATTGTCTACATGTAATATTATGGCAAATGTTTAAAAAAATGAAAATTTGCTAAGGCTGTTAAACTCAAGATTTTTAGGGAAATCCCTTACTAGGCCCATTCATATGACAGATGAAATGTGCTACCGCTGTATTAGGAAAGCCTTACATCATGATTTTGATTTTTATGAACGGGATTAGACAGGAATCTTCCAGGATAATGCTTAATCCTTTACACCCATGTCTATATCAGTAATCCTTATTTAAATGCGTTGCTTATTGACATGAGTAGGGCTTGAGGAAAGAGTCCCAGAATAATGACATTCAATTTTTGGTGTTTTAAAAGAGCTTATCATCAAAAGCTCTACTTGCGCTTTGAATGTTTTATACTTTTTTTGTAGTAGTAGTAGCAATGATGATCTTATTCACTGGTTTGTCTGCAGTTTTTATGGCTACATTTATAGCTTACATGATTAAACTATCTGCAAGTTATTTTGGTCTATTATGTTTCTTTCTAAAATTAGAATTATCATTTGGGGGAAAAAAAAGCACTTTCCAGTAATGCGGGGACCTCAGTGAGGACTGATAAGTAGTGGTCAGTGGCAGTCAAAAGAGCAAAAAAAAAACCATCAGGGGGCAGAAAAAATGTACTGGAAAATAGCATTGAAAATATTTCAGATCAGTAGAAATTCTCTTCTGTAATACTGTTCACTGTTCACTTTACTGTATCGCAGAAGCATATACAAGAAATATAAATACAAATGAAATTAATATGGTTAGGCAATATATATTACTGTATTAAGCGTAGATTTTTTTTCGATCTGAAAAGACACTGAAAAATAAGATTGTTTGATTTAGACTGGAGAGTGGGAAAAAGCAAAAGGTAAGTAATAGAGGACATGAACTGAACTGTTGCAAGAGCCATATCAGAAGTCTTTTCTGAGATGAGAAAATTAAAAATTGAAACATTTTGAAAGCACAGAGCAATTAATGTTTTTTTAATCAAAAACTGACTGCTCTGTAGAGTACATTTCAACCAGACATGATCAAAGTTAAGAATTCAATAGGATTCAGAACTAGATTTTACTTTTGTATGGATAATATACACATCTATAATAACATTAACAACACTTTAATTGCCCTCCCATATTGTAAAGCCAAGCCTAGCAGACCGGTTTTAGGAAGAAATATTTCTGGAGGAGAATTTAGTACAGGAATTTATGGCACCACCCTAACAAAAATCCAAAGATGAGGCAGTTGTTGCAACTCAGTGCACAGTAGGTAGCCTTTTTAGGGTTCATGCAGGAAAACAAAATCTATGGTACTTTGTAGCACCTGCATGGCTTTAGCAGAAGACTATGAGCAAAAATACCATATATAAAGATGGCATATGAGTGACCATAGCCTACAACATCTTGCGAAAATATTCTCTCGGGATCACCAAAGGAATTCCAGAGTGCAAGAACTTCTCATACGCTGGTGTTGGCCTCTCTAAAGCCCCAGATCCTATTGTGCCAGCTGGTCCCTGGCTTTAATAAGGTCCAATCCATCAGCTACTTCAGGAACTGTTTGGCTCCTATGGGCACTGGATACTATCTCTTCTTTTCTTCTCAGGGCTACCTTCTCTCTCAATTGCAAATACAAGGAGCAAAGAAAACAACCAGGTTGAGAGTTCTTGTATTTTTCTTCATTTTATAATGTCTCTGGAAACCATCAATGCAATTTTGCATGGGAAATAAGAAGGGGAAAAATGACTTTTTATTATCTTATGTTTAAAAATTATAAAACAAGGTTTAGATGATTTATTTCAAATTCAATATTAAACAGTTTTTGTCCGAAGATTACTGAATAATAGTTTTTTTATGATTTAAATACCACAGAATATCTTAAATATGTTTTCTGATAGATCTGGGGCAGCAAATCCCTTCTGGACATTTATCTCTGAAATTACATTGAGAGGAATAAACAGCTGTCGGGAATATAAATGCTAACTCATCAGAATGCTGACTCAGTGCTGTGGAAATCACAATATGTTCATGCACTGCAGAGGTAACATGTCATATACCAACTAGTCATTTTTTTCTGTTGGACAACCATAAACCAGTTGAACTAAAATGCTGGAACAAAACTAGGAAGTAGAAATCAAGTAGTAAGTAAGGAAGATTTTAAGGTCCTTGTAAAAGACAGGCCATATGACTGAAAAAAATGGTAATCAAAGTCAGGATTCTGCCATTCAGAGGGACCTGGACAGGTTGGAGAGTCGGGCCAAGAGGAACCTCATGAGGTCCAACAAGGACAAGCCCAGCTCCTGCACCTGGGGAGGAAAAACCCCAGGCACCAGTACAGATTAGGGGTTGACCTGCTGGAAAGCAGCTCCATGGAGAGGGATTTGAGAGTCCTGGTTGAGAACAGGTTAACTGTGAGGCAGCAGGTGCCCTCGTGGCCAAGAAGGCCAATGGGATCCCGGGGTGCATTAAGAAGAGAGTCTCCAGCAGGTCAAGGGAGGTGATCCTGCCCCTCTACTCAGCCCTGGTGAGGTCACATCTGCAGTGTCATGGGCAGTTCTGGGCTCCCCAGTACAAGAGGGATGTGGATCTACTGGGGAGAGTGCAGAGCAGGGCTACAAGGATGATCAAGGGACTGGAGCATCTAGTGTATGAGGAAAGACTGAGCGAGTTGGGGCTGTTTAACCTGGCAAAGAGAAGATTGAGAGGGGATCTAATCAATAGGTACCAACACCTGAGAGGAGAATGTAGAGAAGATGGGGCCTAACTCTTGGTGGTGGCCAGGGACAGGACAAGGTGCAAATTGAAACACAGGAAATTTCATCTCCATGAGAGGAGGATCTTCTTTCCTGTGAGGGTGACAGAGCCCTGGAACAGGCTGCCCAGAGAGGCTGGGGGGGCTCCTTTTCTTCAGATCAAACCTGCCTGGCTGCCACCCTGTGCCACGAGCTCTGGGTGTCCCTGCTGGAGTAGGAGGTTGGACTAGATGATCTCTAGACGTCCCTTCCAACCTCCACCATTCTGTGAATCTGTGATTTACTAATCCACTGGTTTACTGCTAACGAAACTACTCTTTAACATGGATTATCTCTTCAATTATGTGAGTGAAGGTCCACCACTTCTGCTTTCCTTGCAATTAACATAAGTTACTCTTTTAATTTTGTAGAAGCAGGATTTAGCAACAGAAGAATTGGACAATCATTCTGGAATTCCATGTTTATGCAAAGGGTCTCATTATAGACAGTGGGGCAATTTCTTCAGTAAATAGGAGTTGAGTGATAGTGACTTTTTAAAGCCATAAGTTTGTTGCAGGAGAAGATTACTTTGCTGAAGTATCCAATATTCTGCCAAGAGATGTGAGAAGGTGTTTTTTTTTTTCAAATAAATCTTGTTCTGGTAATAAATTCTTTCAGGAAAGTAATTCCTATCTAGGCATTATTTGAAGACTTTTTGGCTAAACGGGATTTATTTTTGAGACTTTGGGTCTCTTTTGACATCAGTAGAAGCAGCTCTGCACTCAGTGTCCAAGGTTTTGGCTCAGTCTAGAGTACTGTCCAAGAAATGAAGGACGTAGACTAGCAGGTCACTATGTTTTCTAGTGAAAAAAGTTATGTTGCATGTAATGCATTTCTTCTCTATCATTCCCAAACTGCATGTGTGCGTATGCATGCAGATTCCTAAAACTCTTTCTACATCTGCTGATTTTCCCTTTCATATTTCTTTACTGATCTACATCTAATCCTTGGTGCCAGACAGATCCATTATGGAATTCTATATTCTATGTATATTATAGAATATATATCTTAGAAATGGACAAGTGCCTAGTCCTCTGGATATACACTCTGCCATAGGTCCTGCAGCAATGTTGCAAATGAAGAATTTGCCTTTCAAAAGTATGACCTTGGGCATTACTCAGCAATGATTGCTGTCAAAGAGAAAGAGCTAAAGAAATCAAGAAAAAATATTTTATAACATGATATTAAAACTAAAGATTCTTATCACTGATAAAAACTCTCTTCAAAAAAAAAAGGCAGAAAATGTTAAACACTTCATAAAATGAAATCTTTCTAAAATAAAAGATGAGAGAATAAAGGCTTATTGCTTAAAGAAACAAAAGAGTTCATGAAGACATAGTAAAGCACAGACTTCCCTTTTTAATTTTGTATCCCCAAGCTTAATTCCTTTATTTCAGCACTTCAAGCACTCAAGATTTCTCAAGCCAGAATATTTCCTAGTGGCAGAATTTCTCTTCTGGGCTCCCTGATCCTGTGGCATCTTTGTCATGACTAAGTTATCATACAATTTCACAAGGGAGCCCCAGGTTCTGCAAAAGCCAATCTAGAGGCATTGTTTTATTGCCCTAGGTAGAACAGTCTTGCTTAGTAAACTGAGTGAAATTTGCTCTACCCTGTCATTTCAGGCCTTCTGGTTCCAAAGCACCCAGCCCTTACTAATTTGTTATGTGGTTAGGATCTCCTTGTGCTGCATGATCTAGAAGCAGCCAGCCTCTCTGCCTGTTTTTATACATCAATGTGCTCAATAACCTATAGCATAATAAATACTTACGCAGACATTATAGAACAAGACTGAGACCTGGACCTGTTTAAGGTCCACCCTCGCTTATTGCTTGCAGTTTGATAAATTAACTTAGTCCAGCAAATCAATATGCTTAGTCCTTGGACAATTTTTCTACGTTTTGATAAAAATCCATTAGGCAATATTTAGTCACTTTAAAATAACTACCATAATTTAAAGTTTTGACTCTCACAGTACTTTTGTCTCCCCATTTCAAAAGCTAGATGCATCTCTCTCTCTAATATATTTTTTAATGTTCTTACTATCGAAGCAACTTTTTCTTATTATACACCAGTATCGTGAATCTTGCCTCCTAAACCTACCAGCCTGTACAAGATTTGGTAGCTTGGAAAGATGGTTATCTTGCCTGGGCTTTCACATCTGGCACCAAGATCAGCACACATACAAAAATCTGAAGTAATTTAACCTCTTGCTTAATTCCAACTTCTGTTGAACAGCCTTTCTTCAGCTGTTCTGCTTTCAAATTAGCTCAGGATTTCTTATGTCGTGGGAGTTCTAATCCTCCTGGTTAGAGACATGTTGCCCAGTGGCAACTCAGGAAGAGCTTTTCACCCTTAGCTGCATACATTCGTTCAGCACAATTCAGAGAAAATGATGGTTTTATTCAGTTTTGCTTGTTCCTCTTGTATTAGCAGTTTCATTTTCATAAAACTATAGATGTCTTTGTGGATTATTTCTGTAAAGAAATTTTTAGCTTGAGTAGGCCTGCCAAATAAAACTTAATTTACCCAGACTTGGCCCCTGGCTTCTGATTCTGTGGTTTGTTTGTATTAACAGTAAGCCTTGGATTTGCTACTGATCTCAGTGAGACTTTGAAAGGCTCCTCTTCTCAGGGTTCTTATTGGATTATGCAATTCTCTTCCATCTTTTCTCCTCTTCTTGACTTTCTCCTGTTTGTGTAATTCACCTCTTGTAATTGAAGTGTAGGCACAGAAAAACGGTTTTGTTTTTGCTCTTTAGGAGATTTTTTTCCCATATTTCCTAAGTCTTCTGTTATGAAATTCCTGTCCTGATATTTGTATTCTCCATGTTAAATTTATTTCCTATCCCTTTGGCAATTTAATCCCTTATAGGAACACATATCTTGAGGAATTTTACTCTGCACACAGTAGTTAATGACCCTGTCATTAATTTCAGCTTCTGGCACTCCTGCACTCCTGCCTGCGACTCTGGAATATGCAATAATAAAGCCTGATTAAGTGTGCATGGAACTATGTTATATTCTGTGTATCAAAAATGAAGATTGGGCATCTTCATTAGTTCAGATTAGTTCCCCAGACAAGTCTAGCACCTTAGATTTTTCCTTCTAAAGGGAATTGTCTTTAAAACCTGCCAGTCCTTTGGCAGGACAAGGATTGAATCCTCAGCTAAGATCTAACCCCAAATTCTTTGTGAGAGCTCTTTTTATATCCAACAAACAAAACTCCATTTTAAATCAATGTTAACTTTTTGAGTAATAGGAATGCTAAGAGTGCCAGTGCCGCAGGGTAATAAAAACCTGGCACAGCGACATTGCTGTCATTGAGGACTGTTAGGTTGTTGCATTAACTAATAACAATAGATCAATTAATCAGCTTGCTGAAATTTCTTTGCTGCCAGCCTACAAGACAGTGGTTAACTTATCTATTGCTGGCTAGGTTGAGGGCTTTATTTTTGTCTTATTTTCTTATACATCTATTTTCCTCTTGCCAATACAGTCTCCATTCTATTCTTAGGTCTCCAGAGATATCTCTGTGTAAGTGTAACACTTGTGATAAAAAACAGTCTCAGAACAGCCACAGTCTCCCTTGGGAGGCATTTGCTCATTCTTTTTATCTGGATCACTTAAAATCTTCAAAGACCAGCTGTACCTGGGTATTAATGCTCTTTCAGGACCATATGTTCCCCTTCTGCATAAAACCCATGTAAGGGGGACGCTTATATAAAAATCTTCCTGCAAATTATTGCCGCATGCTCCTTCTGTAAGGGATAAGGAACAAGCAGATGCACATGATTTTAATCAACCCACACAAAATATAAGAAATCCTATAGGATATTTAAACAAACATGGGTAGATCTTTCCCTTGCCTTCTTCCAGCCCTCCTCCGAAGTAATGGCAAACAGTGCCTGTAACTAACTCCAGGCTATTCAGCTAAGTAGAAATACAGGCAGCTTTTTAGAACTAGTCACAGTTGGTTTTTGCTTCATGTGTTCCCCAGTTACAGAACGTTTATGTTATATTTTATGCTATTTGTTGTACACGGCATACACAGAACATGATGGCTGAGGAAAAATTAACCATGCAGGCACCTATCCCTCTCATTTTGAAACATATTCCATGTTTGACTTTTGCCCATCTGCTTCCCCTGCTCTTCACAAGCAAATGAGCTACCATTAATCTGGAGCGGCCATAGGAAAATAAAGACTATAGGCAACACGAAAGGAAAAGAGGATGGGTGTTTTCCTGGATTTATCCATCCTTTAATGTTGTTTTCCTACTTATGTGCATTTACTAATGAAACAGATTAAAAGATGTGTATTCTTTGTACAAATGAAAGTAGAGAAAAAAGAAAAATTATCAAATATCTGAAAACCTTGTTTATACAAATAGAGCTTAAATATGTGAGCAGTTTCCATTGATTCCAAGATATTGTTATTCATATGATTATAGAAAATTGGCATGTGCAAGCCAGGAGATGGGACCGCTCCTCTTTTTTCCAGGTTGATGTAGGCATATAAAATAATTATAGGTCCTCTAGTAAGTCGCAGTCTCTGGAAAACTCAATTAACTTACAGAATGAAGGAAGAATATCAGGGGAGGAGGGAGGTGGCTGGCAGTGCAGTCAAATGGACAATGAAATTTGTGGGTAACTTCTGGGCTGCTCCTTAAAGAAATGGGAGACACTATTAGCAGTAAGTGTATGTGATAAAAGACCAGTTTATGTTGCTCTTAGAACACGTCCATTGACTGTAAAGAAGAATTTAGGGTTTTTTTTTCTTTTTTTTTGAGGGAGAAACATCAAAAGGGATGCACATCAAAAGTAAGCAACAAAGGCTCTGAAAATGACTCAAAATGTTTCAGTGTTGGGTCTGCATAAGAAGCTTTATGAAAATCCAAAAGGCTTTTATGTGGGTCTTTTCCGTGATAAACTCCTGCTATTCAAAACTAGCTAGAAAATATGTAAAGAATAAGAAAGCGTGTTCATGGACTCTTGATTAAAAAAGAAAAAAAAAACACTTTCTCCAGGGCCAAGAGAGTTCAAAGGCAAAGAGCTGATTATTAGAATCAAGAATGCTAATGAGATTCAGAGAACACAGACTAAAGGTGGTAAGTGTATGTATGACTAGAAGGGAAAGGAATGGAAATATTTTTCAATTGTTTAAAGAGATTAAATGTTTATCACTGGTGCATGTTAGGTGTGTGAACAGGTTAATTCAATTTGTACTGTAGTATAATAACATCTTTGTGAAGAGAAGAGCAATGACTGTCAAACCTAAGTTCCTTCTGTACTGACCAAATGTAAATTAAATTTTAAGATTTCATGAAGGCTCGGATAGCTCTTATAGCCAACTTGTCCCAGAAATTCATCAGCTACAAGGTTGGTGTTATTCAGTCTTACTGTCCTTCAGTGAGGTTGCTATGAATGTGAGGGTAACAGGAAGGGAAAGTGGTTCTATGCATTATATTTAATTTAATTATATTCACTCAAATTCTTAGCTATGATCTTGAATCTGGTTATATTTATAATACAATTCACCAGAAAGAGTCTGAGCTTCTGAGATTTGTCATGAGAGGTCAAACGTCTGTATGAAGTTGGTGGAGGAGTAACTAAGACCTGACATTTGTACTACCCTGATTTTTAATCCACCATAAGAATAAAAATTTCTAAGAATCAAAATAGCACCAGGACACATATATATAGTATAGCCTTTCTTTTTTCCTTGCAAATGGACAGTTCCATCCTGCTGCTATCATGGATGATTTTTATTCCCACTTCTCATGGGAATTGCTGGGATCAAAGTTGTGTAAGTCAAAGGAAAGTTTCTTTCTGCTGCAGTGTCCGCACACGGCCCAAATGGACTGAAGTCAACAGGAACCACAGGCATTTCCCTCATCATGTGAGCAGACAGCAGGTGCTGTGCACAGCTACGGCAGAAATGCTTTCAGAGGCTGCAGTAATAAGACACTGCTTAAAAATAACAGACTGCTCAGAAATGGGAGATGGAATTCCTGGGTTCATGTGAAAATACAGGAAGGTGAAAGCAGAGACTGTTTCCACTCTACTCCCCATGCAGACACCACGCACGCATAAGTGCCCAAGACTGATGCGGTGCAAGGGCTCCTTGCACAGCACAGACAACCAGAGACTGGGCCGCGAAGGGAGGGTCCCCCCTGCAGCGTGTCCCACCCTGACCGCGGGCTCCCAGCGCACCCTGCCCACAGAGAGCCTTCTCTGCACACTGTTGCAAGCCTTGTGATTTATTGCTGCTGTCACACTGACAGGCACAGACCACTGAGCCAAATGAATTTTGCAAACTACTTGCAAGCGTTGGTGTTTCTTTTTTGTTCCAACATACACAGTATCTTGGGTCTTTTGCAGAGATCCATGCATTTTCTTTCAGTGTTGAGGGCTGCTCTGGTACGCTTTCAAACTGGCAATGCCTGCAGAAGGGAAGCTCCAGCCACTGCCAGATCACTCACAAACCAAATTTGGGCCCAGGGAGTTTGGCAGTACAGGGAAATTTGGGTACACGAGTAGGTATGAAGCTTGATTTAATTATTTCCATTTCAATATTCCTTATTATTTATTATTTTCTGATATTTGGTCATTCTGCAATTAACTATATTTGCTTCTCATCAAGGCTCAGGCAAAGTTTTGCAGGTGGAACATCGTACTGACCTTCTGCATGAAGTCAGCAGAATTCCCCTAAGAGAAATGCACTGAGCTTTTGTAGGGTTGGTATCTCTCAAGTAATGCACATGTGCCAGAGCAACTTGGACAGTTGGCTTGAAGATAAGAGGGATGGGATTGACAGTACCTTTGCTCTTTATTCATTAAATAATGGCCTTCTTTTGTGCTTTGGTTTTCAAATCTCAGCAGTCAGGCAGATGGTTCTGAGGTAGAGCTTGCACTACTGCAATAAAATAAACAAATCTGTAGAGATGTGGACTATGCCAGGACAGGTTTCTATTTAGGGATCTGCCAGTTACTCTCCAAAACTTGTCTTTTGTACTTTATAAAGGAATCTTCACAGATTCAAAAAGTATGGCCCTTTAACTAACTGCAAAATAAAGAATATTGGAACTTTATTTTCTTAATTTTTCTGTGTCCCCTCTTGCCACTCCAAAGATTGTGGAGATGGTGCAAAGTTCGAATAAACGCAGTGTGGAGTAGGAACCAGCCATGGTTTTGTATCTGCTTGGGTCTCTCTACGTGCAGATGGTAGGTAAATTGCTTAGTTGGCAAGACAGCAAATGAGCCTGAAAGCCGCTACTGTATAATGAGAAAAAGGGTTGTAGATTGTACTGAGAGGAGCAATTACACCCTAACTGCTATGCAGTGTCCGCTGGCACTGCAGCAGGGAAGATCACAGCATGATGCACCCCGGGATGGACGCCACCGAGGTCAGCTCCTGCGAAACGCCCATTAGGAGCAGCGCTTGCAACCCTCACCAAACTGCAGCAGAAACTACCAAGCCCTCACATGGAAAAGCTGACAGCTTTGGGAGGCCTTGTCATTAACATCAGCTGAGGACCTGAGCCTAGCAGGGTCTTCATAGGAGCTTTCTCTTTGACTGCTCCTTGCAAAAATACTAAATAATAAATAGGGGCAAGGAAAGTACAAGGACAGATAGTGTAATAAAATACTGCTTCATTTAAAATCTTTACTGGTTTTGGCAAAAAAAAAAAAAAAAAGATTAGAGAAGACTAACGTGATGGACCATTTTAAAATTAAATGAATTAAATCTTGTAATTACAGAATTGTGTATATTTCTGTTATTTAAAATGTCTAAAAACAATCAGAGAAGCTAAATTGATTAGAAAAAATGTATAACGAGCTGTAGCAACAGCAAAAGGTAACTTAAGTCTGTTCAGGTCACCAGACAAAATCTTAGTAGTGCCTTATTTATGTTACCTTATTTTTTTTCTTAAAAAGAACCAAAAAACTTTACTCTGTGTGAAGGGAGGAATAGTAAGTTGCTTAATTATACACCTTTCCCCTTTGTTTACTAATTTGCTTTTTTTCGGGATGGAGATATGGGCTTACACAATTAGATAGTGCAACATCAGGAATGTCATAAAGGCAGTTTTATTTTTATACTGGAGCATTTTTTTAAAAAAATGGTCTACTCACAGCAAATTTGGAGCCAGATCATTTATGCCAGCAGTTGCAATAACTGCAGTGTATAGCTAGAATTGATTGTGCCTTCTCTGAAGCAGAGGACAGCAAATCGCTTATTTGTTATAAAAATCTGCATTGTACCAAGATTGTAGATTTTAACATGATTTTTTATCATTTTTGAATAGCATAGTGGAAGCTCTCGTTCACAAAAATTAGAGGCTTTAAAGTCTCTTAGGTAATCAACAGAGTAAAAAATATAAATTTGCTGTTCAAAACCATGTATATTTGTAAGAAACAGATTTGTTGTCTATTTTGTATCAGATGGTTTTCAAGGAAAGAGAAAAACTGCTTAATATACTTAATCTTCATATTCTTGAAAGAATGTAATACAGTTTTTAAAATTTTATTATTTCGTTCTATTAAAAACAATTTTATCTCAATTTTGAGCAATATTTTCAAAGTTGAACAATAATTTGGGACCCCCAGTCTGAGGCACATATATTGTCTGAGGGCAGGCTCTCAAAAATGGAAATAATTTTAAACTTTGGCCCAAGAGTTTCCATAATGTCATTTTTATATTTTTAAAAATACCTATATACTTAATAAGAGGGCTTTATCTCACTGGACTATTACTAATGCTACTTTTTTTTTTTTTAATGAAAATTTCAATGACTGGAAGTCCAGATCTTGCAAACTCTTAACAGCATTAATAGTTTTGAACATCTTGAAAATTTGTTGGCTTTTTAGAAATTTGGTAGGTGCAAGCTGTATCCCACTACTGTATTTTCAATCTAACTCAACATCTCCAATAGGATAGAATACCATCTCACTAGGCTGGGGCATATGCTAATTACCAATGAAAGAATAAAAAGACATCTTAAGAACCAATACATCATCCTGTTGCTTTCAAGTTGATTCTCTTACAAGGTGTAATCTCAGATATTCACAAAATAAGGTTCTTGCAGCACCACATTTTTTGTTATAAGGTGTAGCTTTAATTTTTGGTTAGCTTTCCAGTTCTGAATTCCCACTGCTAGGCTTACTGCCCGTATCTTAAGTCTTATCAGGATGCTACAGCTGATAGGTATATAATAACAGAATAACCACTTGGGAATTAAATGTGCCATCTACACCAAAACTTCATGCATTCCTACACTGGAATTGGAGGAATATTTGATTTATATTAATACTGCCACGGGGTACTTATAGATTTAAAAGCACAAATTAAAAAGCTGCTTCCATGATTTTCCACATGTAAAAGTCTTGTTTATCATTATTTTGCCATTTCTACTCTTTGTTTTCATTTTGCCTTTTATTCAGACAGAACAATGAAATGAGTAACTTGTTTCTATTCGGTACCACTTCTGTCTGTCCCAGACAAGAGTAATATTTATCTATAAATAATATAAATAATTGTTTGAATATTTTTCAACAGATTTTCTGCTGAAAATTAGGCTTGGTATGATTTAAAAAAATCTAAATTATTAAAATGGACAATATCCCTCTATTGAGCACCAATAACATTTTTGTGTTCTTCTCATAGTAGATAACTGTATATTTGCCTCTAATTATAGTAAATCCTATTACATGAATTTTCATTGTACTGGTAATCTGATTAAAAGAGTACAGTGTAAGAGTCACACACATTGTTCTAAGAGCTGCTTCCTTTCCAAAAGTGAAAATGGTTTTCACATTCGTTGCATGTGTGCAAATATACAGCTAGACATATGAAACAGCCTTCAGCTAGGGTTCTGCACAATTTCAATATATTCATGTAACATCCAGCTAGCCTTCAGGCTTTATTCTCATGGATGTGGAAATATTTCCATCAGGATTTAATCAAAAATGTTAACGAAACTAAATAAGGCTCTGAATTCCTAGTTGTAAAATGAGTCATGTGTATAAATTGTGGCAGGAGAAGGACCTTATATTTTAGTGATATTCTTCCATTTTGTTCTATTTATCTTGATGTGTATGGCTACCATGTGCAGAAGGCATTATGTGAAAAAAAAGAATAAGGGAAACATAGAGAAATATTATTTCTAGACAATTGGGTACATCTTCATTCCCAATCTTTTCATAAATGTTCTGTAACATCTACCACAATAATTCAAAAATATATATAAATATATACTTTTTTTTCCAAAGCATCTTGTCTATGTTTTGGTTTTTCAGAATTCCACACACACCCTCACTTCAGGGAACTAGTACTACCCCTTCCTTTTCACAATTTTAGCTTCTCTTTTAAATATCGTGTGCTCAGAGGCTTCCCCATCAGGCATACCATCTTAAAATGAAAGCTCTTAGTCACCCTGCATCTCAGAATGATAGCAAAGTCGGGTCACACCTTGCCTCAGAGTTAGGTATTCTCACAGTTCTAACAATATGCATTTAGCAAGACTAATTAATTAGATCTTTGTGTACTGAAGCTGTGATATGTTGCAGATGATAATCTATTTCTTAAGATCTTTTACGGGAAGTGATGTTACTTGTGCTTCTTTTTCTGTCGCATGTCACACTGAAATTGTATGCTTGGTGATTTCTTCCCTCCAGTAGTTTTCTACATGAATAAGCTGTATCAGAGAGCACTAATGGAATTCATGCATATGCTTATTTTTTTTTTCTACATTAAGCTTATTTTATCCTGTGAGAGGGTCATGTTTGTCAGGCATAATATGATATTTGGATAATTTTGACTTAAGGTGTTTTTCTCTTTTTAAAGTAAAATTACAGTATTTCTACAGTACAGTATTTTTTAAAGTAAGAATTGCAAGTTTGCATGGAATGGGTAAATGCAGAGTACTGGATAGGCTGTAGCAGTAAAGGTCTCCTTTGTCCTGTCTTGGACATAATAGTGCTCTTTTCCTTCTTTTTTTTTTTGACCTAAAATTTGGCAGTAGTAGTATAAAGAAGCTCCACATCAGACATGCTAGAATTGCACAGGAAGCCGTGTCTACAGTAGCCATGATGGTAGTGAAATGAATATGCTTGTTTGCACGTTTCTTTTAAAGATTTCAATAAATAAACCTAAAAAATCCTTTCTTCTTGACAGTTACAAATAAGTAAAAGTAATCTGTCGGGTGAAGATACTCTTTTTCTGAGAAAATACAGTGAACATTGCTTCTTTCCAAAGCAAGGTTATTTACATTTGTGTGAAACCCCTATTTATTTTGTCAGTTTGAATGACTGGAATAAATGCTTCAAGAAATACAAGCTAATTCTAAATGACTGACTGAGTTTATTACCATACCCATCCAGACTCTTAGGTTTCTATCACCTAGTCAATCTAGCCTATTACAAAGACACCTCAGAGAAACACGAAAACTTCCCCTGTTGTAGATCACCAGTTGTGCAGTAATGTGAGATAGTGTTTGTTTGTTTGTTTGTTTGCTTGTTTTTACAGCAGTACTGTATGTAACTTTACACATCTTCACATAGCATGAAGTTAAGTGCAGTAGAAACCTGAAAATCAGAAAAAGTAACTGCATTATATATAATAAATATACTGCGTATAAAATAAGCCCTAGTAGATGGGAAGAAGTTGCAAAATCACATATGGTAAATACATAGATAAGAAATACACATGTCGACAGACATTTTTCTTACTTTTGAAGAGGGACATAACAGTCACTGGAGTCACCTCAGCTGACATACTTTTTGATTCTGAGGAACTCTTTTGTGTTTGTCAGGTATGATCTTAATTTCCTTTTCTTTTCTGAAAAGAAAAATGCAAAAGTGTGTATCTTATACATGATATTGAAATGACAAGAAAGTCTGTTTCAGTAGCTTTCCTACCTGAAGGATTTACTGTGGTGAACAGTTTTGGTTAACAGTCTTTATTAATATTATGATTATAATTGAGCAACTTAACAAATCAACAGAATAGACTATTACAAAAAAAAAAAAAAAAAGTGCAGAAACGAAACCCTCTTGGTAAACAGGAAGATTTAGACTAAATTAGATTAGAAGGAGATCAGTTATCTAACGTCCTGTTTTAATGTCAATGTTGTATCATATTAGTCTCTGGAATGTTACGATGCCACTTTACCAAGTGAACTGTGTAATATGAAGTTCTCAAGTCACGTTAAATACCAGAGCAGAGAATATGTGATATGTATATCTCTCTTTTTTTTTCAAAAAAAAAAACAAATTTTTGCACAAAAGTCAGCTGGAGGAATAGGTATATCCTAAGAGCAAGAAAAATCTTAACTCTTTAGTCTACACAGTGGCACATTACTGATAAATATATAGAAGAATATATAGAATATATAATTTTGTAACATTTGTATGTTACAAAAAGTCTCTCTACCATGCCAAGTAAAACTATATTTAAGTCTCTTCTAAAATGCAAATATAAGATCCTATTTAATATGTCATACAAACAGCAACAATCTTATTTCATGTTTGCTTTAGTTCTAATACTTTGACAGCTTAGGAAATGGATGCACTCAAAGGCTTAAATTCTTTCACTAAGGCAAATCTACCCTCAAAAGTTGCTGATATGCATTACAGTAGTAATAAACATGACATTTATTCTGATAAGAGATTTTTTTAGCTTTGTAGCTTATACACGTTTGCTGAAGAGAATAAACTCAGCAGCAAAACAGAGTGTTTGTTTACACGCACAGCTACACCAGCTAGAGCTGTGTTTTCTTTTTACTCATATTACCGAAGAAAAAAAACCAATCCATCATCTAGAAATGTTTAAGTGTAGCCCCAACTTTAAGAAGTGCATTTCCATGTCTCAAAATAGTCTTTTGAGTCAGGTCTAAAACTCCTCTCCTTATGTGGTCCAGTCAAGACTAAGTGACCTGGGTGGCAGGTTGGGAAGGGTGGCTCCTAGTGACAGCTGGCACTATGGGGATATGTTCTGTGCTAATTATAAAAGATAAAATCTAGTTCCTTTTATACCAATTGGCTTACTGAAATCAACTCTTCTAAAAACAAGAATTTTTCCATATAAGTACCTATAATCTCAGATATTTTCTAGCAATATTGAGAAGGCAAAAATGAGAGGCGCAACTTGGGAGGACACAGCTTTAGGTCACAGTCATACTGCCTTATTCTTAGCTGCTCTGCTAAGAATAACTCGGAGCCCCCAGTTGCTCTGAGTCATAACTAGTCACTCTCCTACTGCTGACTGCTCTCCAGCTACAAACACCAAAGCCTGGACCAAGATAAGGTCACCCATACTGGCATTAGACTCCACTTCATCTGAGGTTCTCCATCTGTTTGCTAGAAACATCACTAAGCTAGAATAAACATATTATCATGAGTATAGTTGAGACCAAAGACATTTATTTAGGTGTGCCAGTCATAACAAAGAAGCTCTTTTCGTAACTCATAAATGTCTAGACAGTGCAGTCTGTTCTTCAGAGCCAAGCAGTATATAGGAAGGTCATATGAGAGAGAGGCTTCAAAACAGACAGGGCCATCGGAGGGTGTAAGCAATAGATAGAGTCTGTTCTAAGGTAAACCATACAGTTAATATACCTGAACCATACAGTTAATTTAAGGAATAATTATGGCTCTGCTTGTTTTTGTACTCAGGTAAAATCTCCTATGAATCAACTATATTAACCTGAAGTAATCTAATGGGAATTAATATATTTTAAAATGTATGTATGAAAAAAATGTAATCAGCTTTCAGCTTTCTAACCTGTAGTGATGGAGAGTGTATCTTGTCAGACAGAATGAGTTTGTACAGAGAAGAGTAAATATGATCAGTGTCTCCTTTGCAGGGGTATCTACCATAGAAATTCTGGCCATAGCTCAGCTATCAGGGCCACACAAGTCTCAGAGGCAGGAGTGGGATGTTTGGATACTTACTCTAATCTCTAAGCTGATGATTGACTTTTGTTAAAATCATCTGAAATCATTGGTTCATCTGAAATGCAGAAAAACAGGATCTTCTTACTCTCAGCTATATAAAATACCTGTGCTTAAAACAGGGTGTGCTGAAAGAGAGACAGCACTAAAAGAGAACAGGTATGACAGAAACAGAAATGCAAGGAAAATGTTTATTCATTAATATCCGTTTTTGTCTCTACAATATGCATCAAGAAGCATGATCATACATGCATGATTTGGCATGATCAAGGAACATGCCAAAAAAAAATATATTAGTCTCAGATTAACACACTATGACCAATGAAAATTAGAGTTAAATTTGAAATAACTGATTACTTTGTAAATTTAAATAGAATTAAGATTTCCAAGTTAAATAAGAATCACATTACAGGCTTCTAAAGAAGGTAAGTCAAGATTTGACTATACAGCCAGTCTCCAACACATAGTTTTGTGCAAATTTTCGTTTGTGCTTTTCTTAACTCATTTGTATACAGATGCTTAAAATAAATGTGTTTCAACTTTGATGCTGTAAAAGTACAAAAATCAATGTTTCAGGCTCAGAGTTCCTTCATGAGGTAAGGAACTCCAAAAGCGTATCTGCTTCTCCCTGTTATACTAGTTTTCAAATAAATTTCGCTTCCCTTGTATCCTTAGACTGAATTATCTGTTTATCTTTCTAACACTACACTCTGTGAAAGTCTTACTATAATACCATATTTTCTCTAAATATTTTCTGTATCAAATATGAAATGAATTATACATGTTTTTCTAACTGCCAGGTATCAAAAACTGAAATTTGAAATTCAAACTATATTACAATTTTAGCCAGTTTCCTATCATTTCAAGGTATAAAAGTTGTTTAGACATAGATTTGCACAAGTGTAAATGAATATTTCAGTTAGAAGGCAGGAAATATTCTGTTAATAATGAAAAGAATAGAATCCAGCCCATTCTCATTACTTGTATGGGCAATATATATTTTTTCATGCAGCTAATCACTTTTGGATACACAGAAGGAGAGAGGAACATATGGATTTTACGGTTCTTTTTAATTTGATTTTAAGGCAAAATGAGAGCTGTAAGGGTTTAGAAATTCATTTGATCATCCATATATAGAAGATGCAGACTTCCCATTCAATATACTACTAGCTTTATCTAAGCACAAAAATGAATTCTTCTTCTTTAAACTTCGTAATGATTTCAAGTTGAATATCCCTCAAAACACAAGGAACCGGCAAACGTTATCTTGAGAGCTGCAAATGAGCAGGCTGGCAGCTCCTGGCTTAGACAGACGTACACTTCACTGGGTGAAGAACCGGCTGGACAGCCGGGCCCAGAGAGTGGGGGTGAATGGGTTATTTAGTCTGGAGAAGAGGAGGCTCAGGGGAGACCTTACCGCTCTCTACAACTACGTGGAAGAGGGTTGCAGTGAGGCTGGGGTCGATCTCTTCTCCAGAATAACTACAGAGAGGACAAGAGGAAATGGCCTCAAGTTGCACCAGGGGAGGTTCAGGTTGGACATTAGGAAGATTTTGACATGGAAAGAGTGGTCAAGCATTGGAACAGGCTGCCCAGGGCAGTGGTGGAGTCCCCGTCCCTGGCAGTGTTCAACGAACGTGTAGATGAGGCGCTCAGGGACATGGTCCAGCAGAGATGGTGTTGAGGGGTTTACACTTGGACTCAATGATCTTAAAGGTCTTTTCCAACCCTAACACTTCTGTGATTCTCATCCTGGAATATTGAATTGGCATTTGAATTTTGAAATCATCTGTGACACAATTTCAGGAATCTTCTGTTTTCTGATCTTGGAATCTTAAAGTGACAATGCTTATCACAGATTTTTTTTTTTTCTAGATGACTGTGCCAGCTTAATTCATTCACTCTGAGTAAATATTGCCATTCATACAACCTACATTATAGCATCTTCATAAGAAGCTGTCACTTCTGTAAGGATTTGTTCGTATCTGCATTATGCATAATACATACACACTTAAACAGTACCGGAGCAGCCAAGACGCCCCAGCTGGTCTAAGAGCTTAAACTTTCTCTGGTCTCTGATAACCTTGGAAAGAAGTAACAAAACTTTTGAACTGAAACTTTTAGGACTCAACTGCTCTTTCTTACCAGAAGCATCAGAACAAACTTCTACAGTTGTGAAAAAAAACAAACAATGACAACAAAAAATGTTTTAGCAGGCTGTCATTGTAGATGTTTTGTATGCACATTAAGCATATCAAGCATTGGAACTTTCTGTTGGAGTACGAATTTACCACACTATCTTTAGCCAAAGTATTTCCCACTGCTATTGATCAAAGTGTCAGCTAAATGCTACCCTTCACTTCAGAGATGTTTGCTCTGCAGTGGAGCTCTTTGATTTTATTGTGTTATCTTTTAGAGAGAATTCTGAATGCACTTGTCAAAAGCCATGATCTCCTGTGGCTCTTTAGGCAGAACTTCACGGGAAGGCATAAACCACATCAACACTGCAATGATAATTCAGTGTGTACCCACAGTCACTACACAATTATATTTTTGGCTTTTTTTGGTCACAATAGCCAGAAGGTGGGCATCCACCTAGAAAACATGTAGTGTTTTTAGTTTGATTTAATCGCCATCTGATTTCTGAACACTCTTTAGCTGTTTTTCTCATGTGGCAGAGGAGGGAAGGTGCTCGTGTTCTGTTGGCACTGGACTCGCTGGCCTCCTCACACATGGGCCTCGCTTGGGGGATGCGCCGAGGCGGGTGCCTCTGTGAGAGCTGCCCTCCAGCACCACCATCCTCATCCTCAACTCACCTTCATCCTCACCTTGACATCCCCTTCAAACTGCTTCATCCTCACCTACATTATGCCTCATCCTCTCCCCTCCTTCATCCTCATCTTACACTTGCCTTCAAATTGCCTCATCCTCACCTACATCCTCGTCACTTCACTCTCACCTTACCATCACCTTCATCCTCACCGCATCTTCCTTCCAAATTGCCTCATTTCACCTCACTTTATCCTCCCCCTGCTCTTACTTCACCCTCTCCTCAGCTGGTCCCTGTTCTCACCCATCTCCCTCCTTGGCGCACACGCTGCGCTCAGGCTGCCTCAGCCTCGCCCCC
>NW_010581584.1:395502-414505 GCF_000705375.1 Tinamus guttatus
AGCGGCCGGACAGGTGCTGCTGCCGGGGCGGGGACAGCTCCCCGGCGCGAGCATCCCCGCGGCAGCGAGTGCGGGTCTGGAGCCCTCTGTGCACGCAGAGTTCGGGCTTGTGCAGGAAGCCGTAGTACACAGATTGTAAATTGTTTTTTCACCCATTTTATCAGCTAGCAGAGACAATGTCAAGGAAACACATCAGTTGAAGAAGCAACGTGGAACTAAAAAGCTTTCTGATATTCACTCCAAATCTTGATATATTACTTGCAGAAAATAAAGGGTCTGGAGCCCTCTGTGCACGCAGAGTTCGGGCTTGTGCAGGAAGCCGTAGTACACAGATTGTAAATTGTTTTTTCACCCATTTTATCAGCTAGCAGAGACAATGTCAAGGAAACACATCAGTTGAAGAAGCAACGTGGAACTAAAAAGCTTTCTGATATTCACTCCAAATCTTGATATATTACTTGCAGAAAATAAAAGCAACTTGACAATGCCCCACTCCTATCATCTGTAACATGCAAAATCACATACAGACCTAGACAAAAATATGCTGTCATGCAGATAACTTTTATTACATTTGATTGAGTCAAAGGATTTTATAGTGTATACGGTGATTTGATTTTGATTATGTAAGTTACATAAAGTGCTACTACCGATCTTGTTCTCCCAAAATGACATTCCTGTCAGTGTGCAGCAGTGTGCATGCTGATGTATTGTTTAATATTTTAATTATGGAATATAATGCTAACTCTTGTTCTAAATCATGTTTGCTCTGTTTTCTTGGAAATGTCTTATTTGCTGACAAATTAAAGTGAATCCATCTATATTTGCGTACTTTAAAAAGTAAGTCTGGAAGGACCTAACATAGCTCCTACTGCAGTTGGAGTTGAGATGATTATGTATCACCTAGTTTCAGGGTGAGATTCCCTGCTTTTTCATGGATATCAAAATAGTATACTGGATCCCAAGTAATCCATGGTACAAGCACTGAATTTCTTAACAATTGTAACTTATCTTCATGTTACTTAAAATGCTATGCTGTATAAAGATTTAATTGACTTAAGAATGTAAAGGAAATATATATTTATAGCAGAGATATATATGAATTACTTAAGCACTTGGGAGTGCCTCTCTGGGATATTTCTTAATAAGTGACATGATATTATGTAGTCACATTTCCTTTGGGAGCTTGAATAGCATTGTCTGTGGGTAGAATTTATGCCTGTGGATGAAACAATATTTTCTGATGCGTTCAGAAAGATGCTTAAGGACAATTTGTCATGACACTCTTTTATTTGTGTTTAATCAGTGTGTATAATGTTCTTAATGCACGCATTAAGAAAAATGAATAATAGGGAGATGAGTATGTTTTTATTACTAAAATGAATGCAGTATAGTGTGTATTGCCTGCATGGAAAGCAAATATGTGTTCCAATACCATATCACTGGGAATCTCCAAAATACATAGAGAAAATATACAGATCAAGTCAGCTTATAATCAGAAGATGTCAATACCTTAATTTCTTTTTTTTTTTTTTAAGGAATTATGACCAGTCAGATTCGTAAGATGCTCGATGTGTTAGTACATAGTGTAAGTGTAAGCAAAACATATAATTTAATAAAAAGGTTTAATTTTTTTTCCGTTGGTGGAGATAATCCACCTGAATCCTACTGGACGAAAATGAAAAAGGTAGCAGCAATGCTTTATTTCTTTATAGAGCATCTGCCACACTAATTTCTTCTGACTTCCCCTCCAAAATGCCAGTCCCATTCTTCAATACACGAAAGTGCAGCTACAGATCAGAACAATTAAGATGGACACTGATTGGTATAAACTAACTGGGAATAAAACACACAGAGTTTTGGACAAAAGGGAAAGAATTTTTGTCCCAGACTTGCAGCTGGAAGTGCTGGAGCTAGGAACTTAGCTGTGTTGACTATGGAGCTTGCTCATTTTATGGTGAGGTTTACCTGGTGTACTGCACTCGGTGGTCAGGGACGTTGCTGGAGCCCCAAACTGCTGATTCAGACCCTGTTCTGTGACTGTGTTGTAATTTAATATGTAGAAACCTAAATCAGATGAGTAGGATGTTTTTAATCGTATTGCTGGGAGGATTGTGTCCGGATCCCCAAACCCACCATCATAATGCTACTAGTTGGCAGAGTTTGACAAGTCAGTGAACTGTCTTCAGAGCACGAGCCTCTTTGCAGCTCGCGGCCGAGGCAGTGTGAGAAGCTGCTCCCTTTCTGCAAGAGCTTGTACCTGCCTCCTGCACACAGGAGTTTTTCTACGCTTGTCCAACTATGTTTCTTAAAAGCACTACCTTTATTTCTCAATAATAGCGTGTTACTGGTTCATTATATTTAAAACAGTTGCCAGAGGTGTGTAATTAATACTTTTCTTCAGGCCTTCCTGTTTTGAAATGGGATATTTTATAGAGACTGGCAAATTGTGAAACCTTTTTTTGACATTGAGCCTTGGCTCCAGCAGAAGCTGAATTAAGAACTGAAATGTGGCAGTTCACACTTTGGCAGTTGCATGGCAGTCTCTTTCACCCGGATGAGATAACCCAGGATTTTAGTCTCAACATCAGTTGATAGATTTGTTTTAGTTTTTGTTTTTTAAAGGCAGCATGGATTAATGCATTTGTTAAGGTTCTCAGGAAAAATTAACTTCTGCCCTGGGAGTACTTTAAAGTAGTAGATTGAAATCAATATTTACTGAACCACTAATTCCTGCAAGCTGAGTGTTGTTGTAATGGGAAATTATAAATCAGGTAATTAAGAGGAAGTATACATACAGACCATAAATTCTTGCCAAACTGCAAGTTAGGTTTCTCTGCCCAGGTGAAAAGGAGCAGCCAAACCATAACAAAACAAACAAACTTCAAAATCCCAAACGCTAATCCATTTCTTAAAGTGTTTGTATCTACTTTGAAAGGCTTTAGAATATCCCTGCTTTCCTTTGTTTTGGCTTACTCCTTCTCTGGAATTATCCTAGTTATTTGTTGATTGAATGTGCAAGACCGAGCTTATTGTTCGAAGCATTAGGAAATAAGCTCAGTCAGTGTATTTTCCTCATGAGGAATGTTATGACAATGCCTGAGACTATTACATGTTTACATTTCCAGCATCTTTTTTACATGTTTGTTTTTTGTGGTGATCTATAGTTGATGGAGAAGAACGCAGATGGAATACAATACATAATTTGAATTTCTGACTGGGTCCAATTCACCCTGTTTGTTCGGTGCTATTGTTCAAAAAGTGGTTTAGAAACCTGCATGTTCATGATGGGATGTGCTTATACCATAGTGCTTAGACACATTTATTTTCAAATATGTGAGTGAATTTCTTTGAAATCAGTGAAGAGTAACCAGCACGTCTGGAATTAAGCAGTACTCTCAAAGTTTTGTTGACTCAGAATCTTTATTTTTAGACTGGGACTTGGAGGCAAAAGTTGAGGCTTATTACAAGAAATTTCTGTTGTATCATTAGGACCATCCATAAGGAGGAAAGTGTCACAGTTACCTTATCTTCGATGTAGAATCATATCCATCATAATGGAAGATGGTGTTTTATTATACGAGAGGAAAAATTCAAAGATTGAACTTCTTGGGTGTCTCTGCAGGACTGTATGGAAAAATACGGCTCACCAGAATGGTTATTTTCGGTTTTTCATTACTGATCCCTGTTAATATTTGTTTGAACAGGAATAATAATCTCATCTTGGTCCATGTAAATGTTTATTTTTATTGCAAATAAATTGACGCAATTTTTATTCTCTGAGCAGGTGGGGTTGCAGTGATAGAGCTGAAGAAGTTGACAGAGATAGACGAGAGTTTTTTATAATAGCTGACTTCTAGTGCTTGGCATTAACCAGTGTCATTAGTCATTGTTTCAAATTAGTCTTTTTCTTGTTTAACTAATAATGATTGCAGTTTCTAAGAAGTTTCAGACTGGTACACATAGAACTATTTATATTAATCTTTTGCAACACCTAGATTTTTTTAATATACTTGTCAGGCAGCTTGCATTGTAGGAAAACTGTGATAGTTGTGTCACTGCTATGAGCTATTTGCTACTTGTTGAGATTATATAGCTGTCACAAATTTGTCATCTTCTGTGTTAACTGTAGTTTTGACATTGTGCTGAGAAAACAAAGCCAGAAACTGTATAATTTCAGGGTTTACTTTTTAAATATTCTGACTTTAAGCCACTATTAAACAGAAAGAGAAGTGACTTAGTTTTTAAAAAGCTGTCCAATCTAACCGATCTGTCTAGAAAATAACATGACACTAAATCAGTCATTTCAACTATAAGAAGATAGAATTATCAAGTTTATAATAAACAGTAATGATGTACAAATAGGATGCAAAGATTTTCTTCTTAAATAAAAGCTATGCCCCATTATATATGCTCCATCTAGTGATGCTATGCTATGCATTCCGTTGTTATCCCTTGATACGATGCAGTATCTTGAGGTAACTGCTGGGCGATATATTTTGTCAAGCTACCATGTTTGTCAGTGCTCGTTAAGGTCTTTGCTTGTTTCAACCACTGGAAAAATAATTTAAAATCACAGTTATGTAATGCGGTATCCGATCAGGAACCAATCAAGGTCAATGAAACGGGGGTAAGAACTGTGGATGTTAAAACAGAGGCCTCAGGCACCAGATGAGATTTACAAAGTGCTTTGAATTTACTTGTTTGATATTTCCAAAACTTGGTTAATTTGGGGTGCCTTAATTCAGGATCAACCACATTAGCAAGGTGTTACATTATATTAAATATATATTCTTCAAGGAACAGAAACAGCATGCTTCAAACAAAGCACCCAGAGTTGCTTATTGCCTTCAAAGATCTTAATGCCATTTTATAATTTTTAAAACTCTAGACTACTTTGGAAATCTCATTCTTAGACTTTGATTCAAGAATATTGACCTCCAAATAGCTGATGAGCTGCAGACATATCAAAAGGACTCTCACAAATCTCTGCTTTATTCTGTTCTTCTATATGCCTGATGCATATGCTGCAACCAGTAACTTAGTTACTTTTGATTTTTCTCTTAGTTAAACAAGACAAAAATAAATGAAGAAAGGAGATAATCACATGTGGCAACTTTAATTAATAATGTAATTGCTTTTTTTTTTTTTTTTAACTTAAAGTTCAGACGCCAGAACCGTATCGCTGCATGAGAGTTTGTGTTTGTCTAAAAAAAAAATCTTTCTTTTCTCTGGTTACAGTAGAAAATCTGAGAAAAGAAGATTCAAAAGTAAAAATTAATGAAAAACATTATTTTTAGTCATATTTGGAAAACGTATTTTCGAATCAAACTTGAATTCTTTGGACTAGTACTCTTGCTAGTCTTACATCTTCAAAATTATATTTTGGGGGTTCTGTTCCTTTTGATAATTTCTAGTACTTGAAACCGTTCCAGTTCTGCAACAGAATTATTGGAATTGCCAGTGCTGCATCCAGCACTCGGAGAAGATGCAGTGAAATAGATCCAAGTCTGCTCTGATCTGTTATTGCTCATCTTTGCTAAGGTTGAAGGAATAGCTGAGGCACTGGATATATTAAGACTCAGCAATATGACATTTAATTTGATACACTGCTTGCCACAAGATTTCTTCCTCAAAAGTAGAGTCAAAAAAAAAAACACAAAAGATTAGATTTGGATATTTTAGCTCATATCCTTCCTTTGGCATGCTGTACCATGCAAAGCTTCCAGTTTCCCACTGACGATTTCTATTAGAGTTTTCATTGATTGAATATTGTTTCCTTATCTTGTGATGACACAATGAAATGGTAATAAATATTAATATAATATAATATATACAATATTTTATATTGTATATTATATATTATATTTTATATATTTTTTATTATTTTTAATGTATATACACACACACATATACATTTTATAAAAGTCACTGAGCAAGGGTCTTTAGCGCTTTGTCCTGATAAGCAGGACATGGTAATAGGGAATCTGTAGCACTTCTGTAGTTTCTGTTCTGTAAACAGATTACTGTGGAAGTCAGGCATCTTTCTCAGAAGGTAATCTACATATCATTGTACAGAGAAATCTGGTGCAGCTTGAGCAGGAAGTGTATTAAATAATTAAAATATCTAAATATTATAGCTGCTTTTTCACATAGAAATTTTTTATTTAACTTTGCAGTTAGAAACTGGAAGTCATTTAACCCAAGGAAAATAAAATCTACAGCAAATTAATTATCTCAAGAAAACTAACAGCAGTTTGTATGTGTGTGTGTGTGTATGTGTGCATGTATAAAACAAAAGCCACAGTCATCTAAGAACAAAATCTTAAAGTGGCCATCAGTCAACAAAAATCAGAGTCTTTCCAATTAGAAACGAGTAAGGCATTTTGAGACCTATTTTCATTACAAATTTTATTACTGCACCTTTTTTTTTCTACTGCTCTAGCCTCAAACCGAACATGCCTACCACGAATGGGATTTTGGATGTTTTATCCTAACCATGATGCTGTGTAGACCTAGGAGTCTCACGGGTGGTACAAGTGTATTCAGCGTCTGTTTTTCATGTTTTGTACTTTAATGGAAAATTTCCAGTGTTTGCATGGTCTGCTCTAAGCAATATCTGTTTTTGATGACACGTATGTATAAGAAATCTCTGCCTTTCTTTCTCCTTTGCAAAAGCAGTTATATGCATACTAAATCCATTAGTTTTATAAAGTAAACTAAACCAAAGTACATTCTTAAATTTTTTTTTTTGAAGGAGAGTCTTAATGATTCCAGAGAAGTCCGCTGTGCTGATGTTCAAAGTCCTGTGAAAGGCTAAAAAGATAGATTTTTTTTTAGTTACATTGTTTTGTTTGTTTGTTTGTTTTGTTCTGTTGGCACTTAAAATGGCAGTTGAGAAATCAGACAAAATAAATTTAAATTTTTACGCTAAGTGTTTTAGTTTTTTGGTGATTCTTGATGAGGCTATTTGCTGAAAAGTCATTTTTTCTAACATGGTGTCAGATTGACTAGAGACTATTTTGCATTTAAAATATTGACCTCACAGTCTACTTGTTGAATTATTAACCCTACTTACTTTCTCATTACCCACTTCCAACAAACTCCTCAAAATATGGATTGTGTACTTAAAATATTTCAGTTATGGGCTCCTCTTACAATTATGGTTAGACAGACTACCTTTATCAGGGAAGACCTTTTCTTAAGGTATAGTTTCTTAATGTATTGCCCATGTAACTTAAATAGATCCTATTAATTTCATCATTGTTCATCGTTATTTGTCATTAGAACAGCTGAGTGCCATTAGTACTCGCACAGTGGAAAAGGTCCATAGCCAAATACTGCTGGTCTCCTGTAGATCTGGGTGGCAGCCATCAACAAGTATTACAGGACTGACTGACTTTTTTCACTCAACTGATAAGCTTTCCTTGTATTTTTTCAGATGTTAGGTATATTTCTCTATGATTTTTCTGATACTGGTTATATTTGTACGAAAAAGGGCTGCTGTTCATTTTGCAGTGACGATTTGCTTTTGACTAAACCTTCGGGCAGTCGTGGACTTGGTGGCAAATAGATTCCTACATACTCCTGTGGGTGCAATTTTCAAACTTACTGATGGAAAATGTAATTTTGGAATGAGATTTACTGTTAGTATAGTATGATAACTTATATATTCCTTTGTACATATCTTACTTTAAAGATAAGCATTTGATAAAATGGATATTTGTCTGATATGCGTTTTTCTTGTTTGCTTGTTTGGCAGGGTAACTCCATCTTCCGAAAATCCCAATGGTGCTACCTGTAGTGTAAGTCAGGGAAAACCCTCTTTAAGAAGAATAAAAGGGCGAATACATAGAAGCAAAAGTCTTGATAGCATTGATTTCTGTGAATTCACTGTGAGTATTATATCCTTAACATTTATCCCATTTGAAGTTCTGAGAATTTTACTATAAAGTGGAAAGATGAAAAAAAAATTTGTTCTTCTCTCATTAGGTTTATCTATTTGTCTGAATTACAAAAGTCATTGTATTAGAAATTAATGATGTTATAATCACAAATCTATACTGCTAAATGTTAACAACTGATGCTGCCTCTATAATTAGTGATTTATAGTTACATTTTTTTTTTCCTGGGCAAATATTAGTTATAAATTTTCATGCCAGTTTGTAATATAGCGTCCTGCATAATATGATGCAAACAGTTACCTGGAAGTGGAGTAACTGTTCACAAACATCCATCTGTATGTTATAGTAAAATTCTGGAATGTGAAAAATCAAAGATGTTTTTGAATTACATTTTTGTATTTAGAGTTTGGAAAGCAAAATACTTTATTTTTTACAAAAGTCTCGAAACTTGTAGTATATGGCTATAGTAAAATTATAGAAAAGAAAGTAAATGTTCCTAAAATATATGTTTGCTTTTTGTTTTATGGTATCATGAATGATATCCCACTATAACTAAGTGATATTAGTATATCCTTGTTTTCTTCTCTTTGATTGAAGTTTAGATTTGTTTTATAGTGGCAGAAAATGTCATGTCATGATGGTTGTAAAGAATTTAAACAAAACATGCTTTAGAATTTTGGATGAATTAAGAGGAAAAATGGTGGAACAGAGGCACACACAAATTTTAATTTGGTAAGAGGCATTTACATCCAAACAATGGAAGAAACAAAGTGATAATCTGAAAAAAAATATGGGTCATAGAGGGAGGTTTCCTGCTATTCATACTTTTCTTGAAGGAATAGAGTTGGTCCCAAAAAGTCACAGTAATTTTTAAGCTTTTATTGAAAAGCTGTTAAGAGCTACATCCCTCAGCCAACTGGGAAGAATTTAGCCAAAGCCAATTATAATATTACCTATTATATCATATTGTAGAATTTGTTATAAAATACTGAAATAATGTTAAAGAGTATCTTAATATGAAGTTATGAACCTGTTATCAAATTTGAGAAAGAAAGAGAAAGGAGGAAATATATAATTGTCTGTAAGGTTTGTACAAATCTGTGGGGATATGAAAAGAGATTGTATTGTCTGGCCAATCCACAATGCAGCTAATAGAAATGGCAAGGCTAAAATACTCACGTGTGGCTGGGAAGCATCATTTCCCCAGAGAAAGCACCAGAGCGAGTGTGTTTCTGCATGCGCTGCAGTGTGTCTTACCAAGGATGCTGCCAGTACCATATCCTTGAGTTCCTCCTCCTCCCCTCACCCAGGACATTTTTGTTTGGCATTAGTTAAGTCTTGCAGAGCTATCATGGTTTGCTGCAAAGAGCTTGTGGCTTGCCATTGATGAAAATGATGAAATTAGTAGCGAGGGTTGGTGATTTTTGTATTGTTCAGCGTCTTACCAAGGATGCTGCCGGTACCATATCCTTGAGTTCCTCCTCCCTTCACCCAGGACATTTTTGTTTGGCATTAGTTAAGTCTTGCAGAGCTATCATGGTTTGCTGCAAAGAGCTTGTGGCTTGCCATTGATGAAAATGATGAAATTAGTAGCGAGGGTTGGTGATTTTTGTATTGTTCAGTGTCCAGATGCTTCTGCCGTGCCTGTGTGCTGAGTAACTCGGGGCTCTCATGACTGACCCAGCCCTGCTTAAAGCTGATTTTGCTGTGTCTGTGCAGCTCCATCACAGCAGTGATACCAGCATAGTGGTTCCTTTACTGAAGGGTAACAGTTCCTTTGGGGAATGGGATTACTGAAACAATAATTTCAGTGTGTGCTGTATGGGTCTGCATCTGTGTGGTCCTATTAGGGAGTTTTATCTAAAATTTCTCCCTACTCTTGGGGTCTTTAAAGAGAAAGAGATTATAGCCAAAGGTAAAAAGAGTACCTTGCATGTCGTAGACACTTTGCAGAGAGATTTGAAACACTTAAAAATAGGGTATATCCATATTTGTAGCACACATATGTGTAGAATATGTATATCTCTATGTATAAAATCTATACATTAATAGCTAAGCTTTGATTATAAAGACCTGGAGAGGAAGATCAGTGTTGCTCTAAAGTCTCATGTTAATGGATGATACAAATTTGGATAGCACAAAATGAATTTTAATAATGAATTTTCTCACTTCTGTACAACTAATTTAAAATCACACGGAAATATTCATTGGTATTGTATAATAGTCATCTTATTGTTTTTAACTTGTGATCCAAGATATCCAAAGAAATAGTTAAGATAATTAGTATAGGTGCTTCCAGAGTCCTCCCAGTTCTAAGTGTTTGTCTTGTTAGGTATCTCTTGTAAACAGGCTTGGGCACTTGCAGATGAAATAAAATTGAAAATAAGCGATTTAACAGAACCGAGAAGTTCTTATGCATGAAGAGAGAAAGTTTATAAACCTTTCTCCTTACAGTTCTTTTATGCATTAGCATAGCCATTTTATAAACGATGAAGAGGAAAAGCTGCACATTTAAAAATGGTGATGATTTATGTGCTGATGAATTCAAAATAGTTTTCACTGAGAAGCATCCAGTGAACCATAGGTTTTCTTCATTGTGTAATGGAATTAGGATCCATTTATAATTGTGATTATTACAGAATTTCAATTTAAAACAACTAATGTCTGTATGCATCCAGAGCTGATCACTTTTGTAAAACACTCTTCATCATTTCTAAGCTAAATTCTTACTGAGAACAAATCCTGAGAGTAGGAAGAATTAAAAAATAAGATATGCCTCCTTTTCTGCAAGTCTGAAGACTTGTGTACCCAGTGGGAAAGTTATGTTTCTGGATTTCTGTACTGTGTGTACATATGAATATCTGATAAATGAAAATGTTGTACTTAGTACTTTGCTATAACTGAGCTATGGCAAGGGATGGGGTTAGGGAGCAGCATTAAGCTAATGAAAAGCTTGATTTTTCTTTACAATGGAAGAAATAGTCAGAGAAGAGACTACTGCATGTGTGAAACTTGAGAAGAGGCCGGGGTGCCTCGGGGAGAGCGCGTTGTGCGGTGTTGCCATCCTGTGCGGTGTTGCCATCCTGTGCGGTGTTGCCATCCTGTGCGGTGTTACCCTCCTGTGCGGTGTTGCCATCCTGTGGGGTGTTGCCATCCTGTGGGGTGTTGCCATCCTGTGCGGTGTTGCCATCCTGTGCGGTGTTACCATCCTGTGCGGTGTTGCCATCCAAAAGCCCCCTTACGCTGTGGTGTCCTCAGCAGACCTCAGGGACTCTCCCTGATTACAAAGGGCTACAGAAGGCTACAGAATTGCTGACAAATAGTTTGGGTGTTATCACTAGAAAGTGGTTAACTCTTGTTGCCTAAGCGGGTGATAGTGGAGTTTGTAACAGTCGTGCGTCTCGTTGTCGTTTTGCTGAGATTGTAAGCAAGAAGATAAAGCAGTGAAATGGCTGATAAGCCACACAGTAATGGGGCAGCAGCTCGGTTAAAAGGTGCATCCATCTTCAACTTCTTTCCTATGTTGCTGTATCCTTTCCACATAATATTGCCACCACTTTGTCAAGTTAAGGCCCGATTCCCATAACCTAAGCAAATATGATTTATTGCCCTTCAGTTCTTCTCTGTGGGATTTTACTATGCTCTGCTTCTGCAGATACTAGTCCTTGAGATGTTCAGCTTCAGTGGCACATAGCAAAAAATCCATATTTTGTGGTGTATGTGAGTAGCTAGTTATCTACAACATAGCAATGTTGCATTTCCACATTTCAGAATACTAGAGGAAAGGAATAGGGTAATTAGCTCTCAGAGAAAGGTGTGAAATACCTACTGCTTTGTAGAATTAGCTTGCCATGCTGACATTCATTACATACAGATTTTTAACGTTCGTTCCATTGGAGCAAACTCTGGCTTTGTACGAGCTTTGCTGTACTGCAGCAGCACTTCAGAGCCCAAGTCAGCGGCAGGGATTTTGTTGCACTAGGCATTGTACAGACACTCAAAGGGTTGACTCTCAAGGACCTTACAGTCTATTTATAACAATAGGTAAGATGTGACTAAACTTTGATTCTTTAGCTACATATGGCTCTCAAGCTGTCCAAGTGCTGCACCAGTCCTAGGGCTTCTGAAGGTCACGCTGGGACTCAGGTGCACTTCTGGGCTGCCCTTTGTGATAGAGCCTGGGGGGCTCTAAGATACCCTCATTTTCATTTTTAATACTGTAACTTTTTGATGGAACTTGAGAAATTACCAGAATTGTCATCTTGAAATGTATGCATATGGGGTGTATGCTTAAAGGGGTATGAACATAACACCTTCCAACTAAAACCAGCCCTAGTGGAAAAGGGAGCTGCCCTTGGAAATCAGAGTGTTGCTGTTATTTACAATACAAAAAAAAAAAAGGAGTTCTACCTATTTTCTGGAGGCAGCTGGTGCTAGCCTGCTCTCATAAACAAGTTTTCAGCTAGCCTAAAGTCATAATGAAGCAGATTCACCTCCAGTGCACTTCCACTTGATGCAGAGCTGGGATTCCAAAGAACAGTTTTGCCAAATGTTATGGAAAGGCTTTTTTTTTTTTTTCCCCTTTTCCATTCTTTCCCAGTCTTTTCATTCTCAGATGTTTTGTCTCTTCTAGTCGTGTTGCGGCGGCAGGTGGCATTGGCTGGAGCCCCTGGGTGCCAGTGCTCAGCGGCTGCTGGGCGCCAGCAGGCAGGATCCTGGGGAGCGCGGCGGGACGGAGCCTGCGGGACACGGAGGGAAGCGGCATCTCGTGCGCCTGTTTGTGGGGCCCGCGTGGAAACTCCGTGTCTGGGCGCTCGCCGGTGCTGGCGGGAATGACCAGGGAGCTCCGTGGGGATGCGTGGGAGCCAGGGTGCTCCGTGCACGGGGAGCTGCCCGCAGAACCCGAGTGCCGAGCACCAGCGCCGCTGCGTCGCTTTCCTGCTGCTGCCGCTATGAATTTCACTTTGCTTATGATCTGTAATGACATTTTAGGGCTGTTTCAAGACTTTACTCATTAACTTTCATGGGTGTTTGCAGTAACATGCTTATTTCATTTCCCTAATCACTTTGGTAGATTTTTTTTCACGTATACAGCAAACTGAAAAGATCACTCTTTTGTTTGAAAGGGCATTAACAAGAAATTGGGTAATTGTTGTTGTAGATAAACCCCGCAGTGAACAGACGCAGTGATCAAGGCAGGATACTGTTCTGTACTGCCCAGCCAGTTCGCAGAGTGTGTTGCAGAGCAGGGCAATATAGGCTGTCCTGAAACACGGGGATTTAATGCAGTTTCCCTTTTATTTAACCCAAACTCCTCTTCCCTTTATCATTTTATAAATGACTAGCATAACAGCTTTTGGAGCGATAGCTCCCATTCAGTAGTTTTGATTTTAAATAAAAGTATTCTATTTTTATACTTTGTCTCGTTTTTCCTGCTGGGTTTTTAATTTGAATATGTGACTGTTAAAAGAAGTAAAATGATGAATGAGTTAAAATTTAACTGACATGTAGCTTGTTTTTTCCTAGGATAAAGATATAAGAACACTGATTTAAAAAAAAAAAAAAGTCCTGCAGGTGTTTTAGTCTTCTTTGTAGCGGGGGAAGGAAGAATTCATTAGCACAGCTGGAGTCTTGTAGATGTCCTTAATTTGTTACTGTTCAGAGAAGTGTAGTTGTTATGCAGCTGTTTGTGAGAATTAAATCCTCTGTAGTAGCTTACACTTCCTTCACTGTGTTGCTGTTGCACAAGACAAATTTCATGCAAGTGAATCATTTCAATTAACTGTAGAATATAGAAGTGGGTTGATAAAACAAATAATTGTTTTAAAATATCTTGAATAAAACAAACTGCCTAGAACTAGCTCCTCGAATAAGGTCAATGCTGCACATAATTACTGTTATTATAATAAAAGTATGTTAAGTCTTTCTTTTGTACTTCTTTTGTAAAATGCACAGAAAAATGCAGAAAGATACATATTATATAGTTAATCATTTTAAATACAGAGAAAATACTTTTTTTTTAACTGGTTTTGATTGGAGCAAGTTTGAATTATGAAACTGACTAAAAGAGAAAATACTGTAGTTTTTTGATCCAGGATTATAACTCCTCCAGGAAAGAGGAGTATACTTTCAGCATTATTCATTTCTCTTATCTTGCCTTGTATTTGAGAAAAAAAGAACCCCAAAGTTTTATGTAAGAATGTTCCTACATATTGAGACAAATTATTAATTCTTAAACACCGTGCTCAGTGAAACTTAAGCAACCCTAAGATTAATGTAAGAATGTTAATCATAAATGAGCAACTAATGCAAATTGCTAAGTTTAGAATTGTGACTGACTTTCCTTCTCATTGTTAAAATGAGACTGCCATTAATATACATAGCTGGAAGTGTTTCAAAAACATGTATTTTGTCTTTTTCAGTAAGGTGTACTATGAATGTTAGTAGAAGAGGAATAAATTAAACAGCATATTTGCTTGTTTGAAATGGAACACCAAGGTTAAATTTCTAAATAGGTTCAGTACAGCAGTTTGAAGCTACCACAGGTAATAACTCAGTAATAGCTATCATAATAGCATCTAGATTTTAAGTTTAATTAGAAATATATTTTTAAGTGGATGCATTTTTAGATTATTTCTTGTTTCTTGTCAGAATAGTGTTATGAATTGGGGCAGATGGAATTGTATTGAAATACTCCTTGGTATTATTTAAAGTAATAGCCAGTTGATTACTTGGTCGCGTTTTGCATATGTGATTGTCAGTTGTCATGTCTCTCCTTATTTGTTCAGAAAATGTCAGAAGATATATAGGCCATCGTGTAGCTTGTCCTTAAATTACGTAAGAGCAGATCCCTCCCTGTGGCCGCATGGGGTCTGAGCCTCGCAGCATTCCTCGTGTGCACACGTGCACTTTCCTCCTCGGAGGCCGGAGCTCCAAGCAGGGGTCGGCTCCCAGCTCATCCCTGCGTGAGCCCCAGGGTCCAGGGCGGCCGTAGGGAGCTGAGGAGGCCATGAAGTCTGTCCTGAAGGTGCTTCCTTGCATGTCTTAATCTCTGAATGAGGCTCTGGGTGCCCCGCGTGAAGACCAATGTTGTATTAAAGTAGTTTGATAGGGTGACTCAGGAAAAAAATATATGATTCATATAAATATAACCTTCCTGAACAATGGATATTTATCTGTTATTCCTCAGGCAAATGCTAATCAGAGTGGGTTTTTTTTCTGAAAAATCTAGGTTTTGAGTGTCATATAGCTTAGAATGCCTTAACATTTTGTAAGGTGTTATATATATACATATATTTAGTAAATAATTTTTCATGCCCAAAAGAGTTTGTAATTTTATAATTCACTTTATGAGTGAATTTATACTGTTTCTGAGTCTGAATGTGTTTCTCTTTCACACCAGCAATTGTTCCCTGATTTATTTGTGTAGTCGAAATTAAAATTATGTGGCTCAATCTATTTTCCTCTTATTGATAGATTTATTTGTTTGACCTTTTCTCCACTGTTGTGTTCAGAGAGGCAGACTAGCTTGCATATGTGGAAACAAGGACAGCAGCAACAATTTCTGTTGCAGGCTCTCAGCCTTGTACTTAAAAATAGCAGATAACAGAAGTGTCAGTATGAATGGCTTTTCAAATATTACACTAGAATATATATGCTGAAAATTCTCGTAGCTTGTCTATTTTAATATTTATATTTGAGAGGTTTTTTTTTCCTTTTGTCAGCCTTTTTGGCCTCACCAGAATCATCTCCTCTTAGAAAATAGACTTTGTGCAAGATTAATTCTAAAGGTCTTAAAATTTTATGTTTTTTATTATAAAAAGCTCTGAGTTGTCTTTGTCCGTAAAAGCTGCTTGGAATTTTTTATCATGAAATCCATTGCTAAATCTGGGCATTATTGGCCAGTTTTCAAGGATATAAAAATTTCTTGGAGAAAGTAAAGATTCTGTAATGCCAGTGTTGTCAGCCTCAGGATAAAGTGTTCAAAGAGAGCTGATTTTTTTTCTTGTTTCTTTTTCTCTCAAAAAACCTGAAATGTTTCCAATGACCTTCAGGTACCTAGTCTGTGTCTCTCAGAAAGAGATTTCCTTGGTCTGTGCTTGACCATACTGAACGGACTCTTCCGGTTAGGAATGGGAATACTAATGTTCTCCACAATATGAAAAACTTTAAATTTGGGGGGCACTTAAATGAGCAGAAGGATATTCTTTTTCCTGAAATATGGGAATTCATCCACATAACAAATCAGAGTATCTTCATAAATTATGCACAAAGAAAATAGCCACAGCTATAATTATGATTTTAGGAGTTTTTAAGCAATCAGCTGCCTTTCACGAAGTGGGATTCTTTTAAAGCTGTATGTCAGTCAGACAGGACAGCTTTAGCATGCAGCTACTTTTGGACCCTTCCAGACAAACAGACATAGATTTATGTGTAAATGATGTGAGCAGAATATCTGCAAGCATTGTAGTCATACTCATTTTATTTTTGATAAGCATGAACATGCATGTAGTCAAATGCATAAAGCAGAAGGTGTAAGACAAGCTGGGCAAGATCTTGCCCAAACTTTCTTGCCTGGCATTAGAAGGTCTGTGAAATTAGTTCCTTCTTGGGTTACAATAAAAGATATACTAATCCAAGTGCTGCATAACTGTAGCTTAGATACTCCAGTCAGAATTGCTGTCAGAACTCTCTCAAAGTGGATATTTCACAGTGCCGAGTTGTATTTCTTTCTTTATGCTTCTCAAAAAGCACCTCCGAGAGATGAGACGGTATCGTGAGTGGTTCCGTAGCTACTACCTGCCTCTCTTACCCTTGAGCATGACTGGGCTTAGTGTGTCGCTGTCCAGCTGCTGTGGGGCCTGGATTCATGCACTTTGCATGGAGGACACAGAGTGTTACTGGGTAAGCTCATTTTCTGTCAGCACATCTCAATACAAATTTGAGAACTTTGTTGGCCCTAAACTTCCTGTCAGATTGTACCCTCACTTCCAAGAGCTGGGCCTGGCCCTAGTCCTTCAGCAGTGGTTCTAAGTTGTTAGTGTCACCCTGCCACTCTCTGCTTTCACCAACATTTTTTACTTTGCTAGTTAGAAGTCCCAGTGGGTTCTTTGGAATGTGTCATTCATCACTCGATAAAGTATTCCTTCTCTTTAACATTCGTCATCATTTGAAGCAGTTCCCTGTCCGGCCCATTCCCAGTCGCTGCCATCCAAATGGCTGACAAGTGGGTCTAGGCAGGGAACAAAGGAATTTGCCTTAAGCAGATGGTTTATTTTAAGAGGATGAGCTGTGGCTAATGTGGAAGAAATGACAGGATACTCTCTGCAGTCAAAAAAGATTTTGGAATGTATGCGGTGGCATAAAGTTTAGCTGCAGTCACTTTGTAAAAAGAAATAAAATGTTAAAATATGAGAAATACAATTCTGTGCGTTGAACGCTGAAGATAAATTATGTTCTAAACAGCACCTAAGTCTTCAGCCTAGGTACTACACTACTAAAATGATTGTAAGCACCTTGGAATTGAGACTGCATGATTCTGCAAAAATGTCTTAGGAAATGTCTAGGAGATTTTTTTCCCTTTTTTTTTTTTGTTTGCTTCTGAAGTCCAGAACTCTGGATGTAAAACAAACTGTTTATGTGCTGTCCTTAGACTGAAAAAAAGAGTTAGAACGTGTCAATGGTCTAGGGAAGTTAGCGTGGGCTGACTCAGTACTTGCAACAGTAAAAACACTTTTAGTTTGCAAAGATTGTGGTTTCTTTTGGCTCAGATGTCCTTTCTGTCCTCTGGCACAGTTTACTTGATTTTTCAAAGAAATATTGGATGTTTGTTACCCATTTATATCTAAGAAAAGCAGCTTGCTTCTCCCACTGGTATAATATGCCTTTGCATATTGCAATGCAGTATTCGGTGACGAAGCCTACAGGACTGGATAACCTCTAATGAGCAGCTGCCTTTGGATATTTGGCACTGTTATTAGCAATATACTATTGGGATCACAGGCTCCCGTAATAAATTTAGCAGTCTTGGCAGTACTATCGTTATACTTATCTAGCACCCCTCAGAGCTAGAGAATTTGAAAAGTACATCTTTTTTTCTTACCATGGTGAATGCCACTGCATGAATAGGAAGCAAACCATGAGTGCGTTTTTATGAAGATTTGACATTTAATTTTTGGTATCTGCTGCCTTCCTCCAGCTGTATGCTATGCTGCTTTTCATTGCCTGTGAGGACAACCCAGGGCACACCTACTGCAAGGTTATCAGTGACAAAGATGGGGAAGAATCAACAAGGAGAAGATATGCTCTTAGAGCTGCCCAAATATTCCAAAATCAGAGCGTGGTGTGCTCAGAGTTTCTGAGCACACTCCAAAGGGAAGTTGGGAAAGGCAAATACTCTGAGGGATGTCTGAGGGATGTGTTGAGTTCCAGTGAGGTGCCCTGCAGTTCTTCAGGTAAAGGAAAATAATGAATTCAAATACTCAAATACTTCAAATACTTATGTTGTATGTAGAGAACATACAACATAAGCTACAGTTGTAGTTGATCTCTTCCCACTCTTAGGAGGAATTCTTTGACCTACCTGTAATTAGTGCGGAGATTGTTGTGAACTCACGTGCATCGTAGTGGGATCCTACCTGAAGTACCTCGCACTTTTTCAGGTCTATGTGCTTTTTACACGTAGACAGTGAAACGCTGCTTTTTGAAACCATGATGTATTTACTCTTACAAGATAGAGAAATAACCTCCCAAAGTAACAATACCTCAAGGGATACTTGAACGCTTCTCACAATTTATAAGTGGCTACACAGTCTTCTTTCTTTTATTCTTAAACACGCAAGCACATGAAACTTGGTCGACCAAGCTGACCAAATTCAACTTACTTGGTTACCTGCCAGTGTTTGCATAATCATAAAAATACATGGCTTTTCCTTCTCTATCCAAAAAGTAATATAGGGGTGACCTGAATCAAGTTTATTCATGTTGTACCACCTTACTAAAGTTCTTTCCAGTAACTGCATTCAGTATTTCCTTTGCTTTGATTGGTAACATTTTTTTGGACAGTATAACACAAAAGCTCTGCATACCTGGGTGATTCCTGC
>NW_010581585.1:2062-21476 GCF_000705375.1 Tinamus guttatus
GTGTGACGCTTGATTCCCAAAATAGCTATAGATATTTTTTATATGCCACAGAAACAGTAGTAGTTTATTAAATGCGCAGTTTAGGCTGGTGGTTAAATTGCATCTTCAGTTAAGCCTGTGCGATCCAAATGAAATAATGATAACTAGCAGCACTTCATAGTGTGTGATGCAAGAAGCTCATTTTTAAGACAAATTTGAGAATGAGAGGTTGTGAGGTTTCTTCCTCTTGCACAGCACAATAGCCAGAGAAACAAACTCACTCTAAAGCAATCCTTCCAGAAGACACTATGCATTTCCTCCTTTTGGCAGTCTCAGCAGGTAACCCTTTAAGTGATTGAATGCAACTGCAGTATGGTGATGTAGGCAATGAAAAAGGTTCACAGCTTCCTATCCCAGGAACTATAATACCTCAGGCATTTGTCTCTGAAGTTGGATAGGTTTATTATCTCCTGAGGGACCTTTCAGGCTATTATTATGCTTCAGACTTCACGTAATGCTTTGACATTACCAGCCCAAATAGCTTAATATGAACTTTGGAGCTTCCATTTATTGTTGCATTAAAATAAGGAACAGAAAAATTAGTTTCAAAGTGAATTCTAAGATTAAATTACCTGAAATTGGTAACAATTTCAACTTCTGAAAGGGGTAGTGCATAAATATGTTAAACAATGAAGGCAGTATGACAGGGAGAGTTTAATTTCTGATGCTAGCAATGGAGATTTAATTTATTTAGAATTTATTATTAAAACAGTACTTATATGTAACAGGCACTAACTTTGAAAAGTACAGGCCAACACCACATTAGAAAAAGAAAAAAAAAAAAAACAGGAAAGCATCAACATTTCTAGTTACCAATACCTTAATGATTGCTTCTAATCAGAATCTGGCTTCTAATTACAACTGAAATCTGCCCTCAATATGAATTTCAGGAGAAAGATTATAATGCCATTTGATTCATGAAGCTGTACCCTTTTTTAGGATGTAATTGGCACTGATTTTACTGATTAATTCAGCTGCCTCTCATTAGTGTCTATATTCTCTTTGTTACTCTTGTTTTGTGTTTGCAGCACTTCAGAGTAGAAATCTTGTATATGTATTTTATCATAAAACCTCCCCAATGTACTCCCTGCTGCTAAACACAAGAATACGAGCAGAGTCAGGAGTACAAAAGTGGGAAATGCATTTCAATTCTCAAGCATGTGCTTTATTTCTTGGATTTTTTTTTTCCCCAGGAAACTAGACAATTCAGGCCTTTTGCTACAGGAACCCTTTGTCGTTAGCTGACCAATTCTGCAGGAGATTGCATGAAGCTTGAATTGTCTGCAAAGCTTCATGAGCTTAAATCTTATACTATTTGGGGATCTTGAAGTATCTGACAATTTTCAAGTACATCTGAGTTAATTTTAGTTTGATATAAACTTTTCCTCCCCTCTCTATCCTCAGAGGCCTGAGAACTATGCAAAACTTAAAGTCTCTTGACAGAAGTCGTCATGATTTAGTAGGAACATTTAAGGAATTTGATGTATCAGTAGTAAAGTTTTGCATAGAAGAACACAACAATTCGTATTCTGCTTCCTTGCCTGTAAAACAGAACTAAATACAACTAACTTATTTTATGACTATTAATAATTTTCTATTACTTGATTTCAGTTTAAAAAGCAAGGATGTTATATTAGCTCCTAAATCCTGCAACCGTATTGGATTCCAGTGTACTAAACACTTTACAAATGTATAATAGTCAGGCACCACCTCAGTGAGTTTCTAGTCTAAATAATGCCTGGGTTATTAGTGAAATATTCTATATAAATGCAAACCAGTCACTATTACAGTTGCTGAAGCAGTGGAAGTTGAATTTTTTTTGCATGCAATTATGTCATTGCAATCATTTCCTGGACAACGAATGCAACATTTCCGAAAGGTAAAGAACTCTATCTCAGTCTCTTTTTCTCATCCCTCCTTCTTACTCACTCTCATCCTGTTTCAGGAATATGTAGTTCTTTGGCTGGGGGTAGTGTTCATTGGTGGGAAAACATAATATTCCCTTTTTTTCGCATTAAGAGTTAGAGTGGCTTATCTGTTCATTCCAATGCACTGTGGAAACTGATGAGAGGAACTATCACCCTCTGCCTATCTTTACTTTTTGAAGAACATTTAAGTAATATTAATTTAGAAACAGTAGTAGGAATACAAATACATATTTAGAGATCTAATTTTTTACTGCTATTTAGCATTTGCAGCAACTTCCTTGTGGAACTCTCTAGTACAAATTTGGTTCCTTTGAGGAGGATAGTCTGAAAAAGGCAAAGTCTGTGTTTCACCTTTGACATTTAAATGCCAAGGTCATTCAAGTATAGTTACTAGGATTACAGAGGACACATTATGAAATGAAAATAACCTTTACACTACCAAGGTTGTTATCCCACTGGCAATATGACAATATCTCATCTTATTTTTTTTAATATCGGAATGACCATTCGAGAGACCCCAAAGGTCCAGGCACTATTTGCAGAAGTTTCTACATGGATATAAAATTCAGACTCTAGATACATATCAGAAATCTCTTTCTTAACCTTTAGTTATCTTTTTTTTTTCTTTTTCACATAATTTATTCTTCCCCAATAGCTTACGTTGTATATTTTTCTTTCCTCAGTAATTCTTTCTCTAAATTTCATCCCCTCTTCCTCTTTATTTTCTCAAATGTGGGCAGAAGAGAGACAGTGCAGGGAGGAGAACCTAAAGCTTTGTAGGGTCAGAAGAAGGGAGAGGAGTCTGATGAAGATTGCAGATGCAGTTCAGATGTGGTGGAAAGACGTTTTGTGGTTGTTTTTAGTCTTTTTTCTTTTGCAGAGGGAGTAGTATAAACAGTGTTGTAGCTCAAGAAGCTATTGAAAGTTGCTGGCATAAGAGCAACCACGGGAAAAAAAACATCGTTTTGCAAAGGCACAGTGAGCAGGTTGATGGTATTTGCTTTATATATAAAACTTCAATGTGTCTTGTCCAGTAGAGTTCTATGTTCTCTGTGTCAAAAGTTCATTGTTCCTGTGTGTGATCAAGTGAACCAGGCTTTAGAGAAAGAAAGCTTCATTAGTATTTCCAAGGACTTCCTACAAGGAAAGGTGCAACTACCTTTTCTTCATAGCTCTGTGTTCACTCAAGGCTGTCCATTAATGTCTATTTATAGCCATGTGAGCTCAAAAGTGAGGAAAAATAGGCATGGTTATAGTTGGCTGAAATTTTATGGATTCTTGTTTTCCAGTTAAAAAAAAAAATGTATTTTTTGTCAAATTCTATTAGGATTTTTTTTCCTGCGATACTTTTCCAGTGCTTATTAAAAAGAAGGTGTATTTGTCTATAATCCTGCTGACCTTAACATAAAAGTGAAATAAAAACACTTTTGGTAATAGATTACTTGGGAATTATAAGCAACTTGTGTTTTAGATGGATTTCTCTTCTATGTAAAGTTTTACTTACTACAAATTAAAGAATCATGCTCTGAAGTCTCTAGCTTCAAAAGAAATCAGGGAGGAGATGAAATTCATAGAGATGGCTGAAAGATTTAGTTTATACCTTGAAAATGAATATAGCTCTAGTAAGTGAAATGCCAGAGATGATTCTGTTCTTGTTATGATAGCAATATTTTTTTGCTACATCAGTATCAAATGAGAAAGCTTTGTAACTTTACAGTGTGTAACTAGAGCTTAGGACTGACTGCGGTTTGTGCCAGTGTTATCAAGACGTTGGAGGTGTGTTTGTTTCTGGTGCTAATTAACCTTCTAGCTTGCTACCGCTTTCCTAACTTACTGTAGAGATCCCATAGTTGTTTTCTGTGCAGAACAGACTGCATGCACACAGGAACTGGATCTTGTTTCTGCTGTTAGTGCTTCTGAATGACTTTAAACAAACTGAGAAGTTTATTTTGGTCCTCCTTACTCAAACTCAGGATTTCACTGAAACTGTTCTTAGGGTTCTGTTTGTTTTCCTTGTGATAAAGTTGGATCCTCTACATATTATTTATTCTTTAATCAAAGCTTTTCTTGTCTGTAACTTCCAAATATGTTTGCATGTTATCTTTCACAAAACTTTTGATGCCAAGAGAACAGCTGTTGTCTTTTACTCTGAGGAGGCTTAGTAATTCATGAAAATGCAACAGCATGCAGGAAGTCACTGGCAGTGACTGGAGTGTTGGACAGAGGAAAAAAAAATGGCTGGAGGAATTGCGGGGTGAAGAGAATTTTGAAGAAGAAACTTTGAAACATTTGCTGAATATATTGTACAATATCTTAGAGAGAAAAGATAGTGGGTAATGTCTTAATACTCAATTCCTACAAAAAGGACTGAGATACTAGAAAATCTTGTAAAACATAGTTATTAAGGCAGTGAAGCTCAAATACATATCTAGCTTAATTCTTAAAAAAAAATCTTTTATCAAAATAAGCACTTAGTCTGCTGGATTTTTTAGGTGCCTGCTCCATACTTAAGGAAAGAAAAAAAAAAAAAAAACATAGAGGACACTTTGCACAATGTGCAAAACTAATGGTGGAGGTTCGGCTCTCCTCTCTCTAGACCTTTAAAAGTTAGCTCTCTCGACTAAATTACTCATCTGAAGTTCCCTCTCCAGGCCAAAAGAAAGGACAGAAAGGCGCCTCTGACAAATAATTGATCCCATTTTCACAGAGATTTCTGAGAAGCATTGCAGATGTTATCTAGAAATCTGTCTCTCTTCATTACTCTGTCTCAGGCTCCCTCTATAGCCAATTTGCCTAAAAGCTGAGAAGATCATGACTTTTTCTTTGTTCTGATAAATAGGATAGGTTGTGTGCTGGAGCAGCCACAAGCCATGTGTTGCAATGTTTATCTGAATGCAGAACAGTTACGTTTAACATGCCCCCTGTCTCCCAATGAGCCATGTAGGGAGCCAAAGAATCTGACTTTTGGGCTTGGGATTTTGTATTAGAGGTCAGGCACCATAAAGTAAGGGACTACAGTCTCTACTGTATGAAGCACTAAGGGCCTGCTGAATTTAATTATCTGTTGAACACAGCCTGAGCTTCATCAGCTTTATTGTGAGGAAAATTTAATTGATAATATTCCATATAGAGTAACAGAACAGAAGAATCAGAAAGCAGCTCTGTACATAGAAAAAAATCCCAGATGTAATTAGTGGGAGCAAAATATCTTTGGAAAGATTTTTTTTTTCTAATTTTATTGTTGTTGAATACTTCTGGGTTCAGACACACATTGCATCAGCCAAAACGAAAATGAACTCCTAGCATCTTTTGTAAGTCACTGCCACTTGGTAAACAAAAGTCTTTATCACTGAAAATTGTAGTCCAGTGTTATGCTCCTCTTTTTTCTTTAACACAATATTTCTGCTTTTTTGTTTTGTTTTTTTAATATTAATATATGGTTCCTTGCGTTCGAGAAAATCCTTCACCAAATAAATTATAATTTTCATTTTTTAATCTCAAGATTTTTGTTAAGACTATTTTTAGAATATATGCAAAAGAACTTGAAAATAAATGGTACTGTATAAGTCTGTGTTACAGCTTTAATAACTGATTACATTATCTAACAGCTCTCATGAAACTCCTTATATTTGGAGATGATTTTGCACTTAATTGCTTTCAAAGATAAATATATAAGCTCTTTAGAATAAGACAAGACGTTCAGCAATGGCTACAAGAAAAATGGGCACTTTACCATGTAACTAGATGGTTTTGGGTTTGTTTCACCTTTGTTTAGAGGGAAAAAGAAATGCAAACAATTATTTAGGATTTATGAGAAGATTTTTGTCACACTGTTGAGAGATGTATCAATTACCTTTACTTCTTTTATTCTGTTAGTAAAATGAGCTTCTCTCCAGATGGGGCAGCAATTAGAAAGCATTCTCTTAGGAGTATCACTGGAATTATGAACAAGGCTTTGAAGAACCAGTAGTCCTAGGCAAAGGTGAATGAGACACAGTCACATATGGCAATTGGCCTGGCTTGCTTTGTGCTAGAGGCTCATGCATTCCACATTTCACGTCAAAGTGAATGACACAGGTTCTCCATTCTCCTCTCCAGCTTGGAGAGGTTCCAGTGCAACTGTTTTCTGTTGATTTTTTGCTGAGGGAGGATTGTTGTTGGGCTATTTTTGGACTCAGTGAAAAGAACAAATCCATCTTTTGGAACTTTCACTGCTCCTATATTATATTTCTGAGTATATGGCTTCCTTCCAACTGATTTTTTGCTGTTGTTCTAAAGGGAATGGCAATGCACTATTTGATGAAGACTGCATTCAAAATGTGCCTTTCCCATTGTGCTGCTCCAGGGCACTGCTCCTCTGACCCACCACTGTTGACTGACTGTAAACCACTGCTCCGGACTCTACTTACAATTAATCTTCCAGAGCTCAGTTTGCCCCTGTGATTTACCCTGTGTTTTTTTTTTTTTCTTCAGGACATGTGTCAAGTGGGAACCATGACTTGGGTGTAGGTGTCCATAAAAGACACTGTGGAAGCCAAATTGCAGCAGCCCCTTGTGGTGGCTTTGACCCCTGGTTGTCCTTGAGTGTGTTAACAAGATATAACTCATGGGAGTCCACCTGTCTGCTAGCTGTGGGCTCTTATAACACGTATCTACTTTCTAGCTGCCTGATCTTCGGAGATGCAGTAAGCCTGATTCCTCTTCCTGCATCATCTTGGTGCATCGGGACTATTTTAGTTGCATATCTGCTGTTGTGCATGAATTATCTCCAACCAATAGGTAAACCCCAATCTTTGTTATCTTGCCTTTGGCCAGTAGCGAAAATCATATTAGACTTTTGTAGCTCTCCAAGGCTAGTCTTGGGCTACTATTAATCTCATTTTAGATCTCTCTTTTTTACAAAATCTCTGTCAGGAACATAACGGATAATGTAAAGGATGAAAATGATGGATATAGAGACATTACATAGCTACTTAAATATGAATAAGAAACTGATGTCTTAATGTGGGTACACTTGAAATATTATCAGACAATCCTATCTATTAAACTCGGCTCAATACCAGAGACTGTCAAAGGCAACAGAAAATGAGTTATGCTTATGTGATTGTTGTATTTACTGCAGCCCTACAGGCCTAATTTCATGCTAACTTATCCTGCTGTTATCTCATTTCAGTGGGCATGGCCAAATTTTCCTATAATACCAGCTTTTATAATACTGCTTGCAGAAATTGAAAGGTGAATTTTAAAAAAAAAAAGTTTCCTGCCATCATTTTTTTTCTGTTTGTCTGTAAAAGACACAAGCAATTTGTCATTTAGACATCAAAATACTGTTTTTTCTCATGAAAATGTTACTGAGAGGTATATGACAAAATATATCTGAAGCTTGGAAGGCCATTAGGGATGTCAATTAAGCCTGATCACGTACAAGGTCTCAAGTCAGGGACGAATAAGTGCTCTTGACTATACTAAATTCTCTAAATGTTCTAGTGGTGGTGGTGGTGGGGGAGAAAGCTAGTTTCTGATAAATAGTGCATTTGAAATGACAGTAACTTTAAGATACCACTTCCAAAGAATTCTTGAATTTTGAAAATGAGACATATTGTATCTGTGTTTTATGAGAAGTTAGTCAGTTAAGTCCTTAATTATGTTGAAGGACCTGGAGTGCACGAGAACACAGAAAAAAAATTAAAGTTCAGCATAAGCTTAAGTGCTTTGAGTTTTATATCGCTTTATTTTGATAAGCCTAGCTTTGCATTTACTCATAATAAGTACACGTACAATTTCTGTTTGGCTTGTTAAACTGGAAACCAATTCAGAAAGATTTTCAATTGGGATTTACACAAAAAACATAATTACTTTTATTATTTTTCAGCATAACAAGAACTAAAAATGAAGGATATTTACCAAAATTTTATTTTTATCGACTTTCTGAAAAGAAATAATTTAAAGAGAAAATAAAGCAAGCTTTGAAACAGTTTAGAAAAAATAACAAAATACATCTCTGCAGCTGTGCAAGAGTCAAGAGTGCAGACTGGCCATTTGCCTGCATCCCCAGTGGCTTTCTGAAGGCCGTTTAGCCTCGCATTTGATTGCAGGTAGATTACTGAGGACCAACATCTCTTTTTCGAAAAGATGGAACTTCTGTGAGGATCCTTTTTTTTTTTTTTTTTTTTTCTTCTCATGGATCCTTGAACACAGACTCATGCTGTGTCAGGCTCTAATAGTGACTTCTGGGAAATGTTTTTTTATCTGTGACTCTGAGAACACTATGTCTCTGTCTGCTTACTCGAAATGGAAAAGAACTTACTGCTATTTCATCTGTGCTGCTTCTATATACTTATGTTCTTTCCATAGGCTTTTGTTTCTGCTAATATAAACATCATTTCTTATTGATTGAATTTAATGTTGAGGAAAAATAGCTCATGATGTGTCCTTGCTGCTTTTTTATCACAGTCTATTATAATTTACTTTCAAATAAACAGAGGTCAATAGTTGTTTTTCTCTCTCTGCACTAGCAAACCCACCTAGATATTAAAAATAAAAAATTCAAAACCTTTTAACAGCATCTTTTTTCACCTATGTACCCCTTTTATAAGGTATGACATCTCATCCTATCTTCAGTGAATAGGATGAACCCAGGTGCTTAATATCTAAAGTAATGGAAAAGTTCTTTCCTATGTGCAACACATAAATGCTGTAGGTCGTGTATCCCCCAGGTGACTTGTGAAACAGGATTGAAAGCATAGTGAATGACAGAAGAAACCTGGGTAGGATCTGAATAGTGAAGTGTGGAGGCTCATTCAAAGACAACGGTACAGCAGATGGGGAACAGAGCCGAAAAAAGAGGACTGCAGAACACCTCCCCCTGCCCCGTGCGAGGAGTGTCTTGTCAGAAGAAAAGAAACAAAGCCAGACAACCACGCAGGTGGCAAGGTGCTGATTGGTTGTAGGCTTTGCAACACTTGTGTTAAGAAAGTATAAAAAGAAGTTGGTTTGAAAATAAAGTTGTCTCACTCTGCACCCTAGACTGAGTCTGTCTCTTCACAAGGTGCAACAGTGAAGTTCAGCTTAATGTTCTGCAAACTTCTGCAACTCTTTGTGTAGCTCCAGTGATATTTAGCCCTTAAAAATAACACCTCAGCTTGCATCTTGCTAGGGGCAGTGAGAGCTGCAGGTAGGAAACTCTGAAGAAGCAGCTGCACATCTTTTCCTCTTTTCAGTTAAGTAACTGTGATTCATTTGATTTGGGACAAAAAGAAGGAATTAGTCAGTGTGTTAGACAAGCTTTTGGAGGTTTTAGAAGTTTTCTCAGAGAAACATATTACAAAGTCAGGGCGTCATTGGCGTAAGTGGGAGAGGGAACTGCTAGATCATGAAATTAAAGGAGAAGGAAAAAGGAATAAGTTGAGAAGCTTGCTAGCTACTACCCACATTTAAATTTTAAAATTGGCAATTGAAAGATCAGGCTCGCAATAGATTAAAGTTATGAAATGAAAAGCACCTATGAAATTACTCTCTGTGTCTTCTCCTATTGTTTAGGCAAAGCTTAGCTCCAGTGGGAGTTGTGCTTGACTAGCAGGCCGTTTGGCAGTCACTCAGCCTGGGCTGCTCCATGCTCTGCTGTACGTGACTGAGATGGCGAACTCTGAGCATATTCAGAATGGGTATTGAAGGACGAATGCCTCCCAGATTCCTTCCTGTAAAAAATCATAGTCAAGATGCTGCAGAGCTGCTTAAAAAGCATAAAATCAAAATAAGCAACTGTCCATTTCATGCCTGCCTGGGGCTTCCTTTCTCCAACATGCACTGGCTGCCTTGTCACTAGCTTTGTTGGATAAAATCCTTGGCTCATTCCTTGTTGCCTTCATCTTAATGCGAGCTCTGAGAATGTGATGTCTTATTATTCTGTAATATACGTCTAATTAGAATTTTAAAAAATGCTTCTTGTGGTACATATGAAGTTGGTTTGATACATATTTTGGCTCATTTCAATTTGAATTTTGTTATATTGTGGGCTACAGAATACTCTGTTCAGGAGGTCCCCCAAACTTTCCATCCCACATACATGTGGTATTGTTCTTGGTTATAAAATACAATAAAATTGCATTCCATTTTGATTGCTGTGATTTTTAGATGTCAGCTCTTCAAACTTCACCTTTCTTACTATTTATTTTAAAATTTATAACTGTGTGAACGTTCCCAAAGTGTTTATGTTGCTGAGCACAGTTTTATGACGGACAACTTGTTTGACTGACCTGAATCTTTTTCCTAATATTCATTCTGTCTTACTGGAGGTATACAGTGAAATGATTGATCTGGGGTTCTTCCAGTCTTCATGTGCCTTGCTGGAGTTTCCAGTAGTTTGTATCTTGATAAAGCTTGTTGCACAGTTTTATATCATTATTTAGAACTTTAGTAATGTCAGTGCTTTAGTACTAAAGTACTGTTGGTATTTTAATATTTGTTTCTTTTAGAGACATGGCTCGAGTTAAATCAAGAATTGCCTCATCACTTTCAGTTCCATCATTTCCTTCAGCCAGACACCTTTTTGGTTTTGCAGACTTAACAATTATCCAGAACTTATGATTTACTTTGTGAAGCGGTGACATTGCACTTATTTGGTCCTCATTACTTTTTACTTCTGACTAAACCATTTCTATTTTCATTCATACTTTGTTTAAGTGAAACTCTGTGCAAGCATTGTGCTCTTCTAGTGGATTTGCATCTTCAATTTAGATACCTACGTAAGAATTACTGCCTAGCAGAGTTTTTTCTCCTTTTTAGTTCACCCTGGTTAGAACTGAACATGAGAAGGGACTACTAAGGCTGAGAGAGCTGGGCCTGGTCAGCCCGAAGAAGAGAGGGCTGAGAGGGGATCTAATCAGTGTCTATAAGTACCTTAAGGGAGGGAGTGAGGAGGATGGGGCTGGCCTCTTTTCACTGGTGGCCACCGACAGAACTAGAGGTAATGGCCACAAACTGAAGCACCAAAAGTTCCACAATAACTTAAGGAAAAATTTCTTAACAGTGTGGGTGGCAAAGCGCTGGAACAGGCTGCCCAGAGAGGTTGTGGAGTCTCCTTCTCTGGAGATCTTCAAAACCCACTTGGATGCGGTCCTGTGCCACGTGCTCTAGGTGACCCTGCGTGTGCAGGGGGGTTGGACCTCTAGAGGTCCCTTCCAACCTTAAGCATTCTATGATTCTATGATTCTGGAATTACTTGAAGCAAATGCCACAAGTCATCTATATTCAGCTATTTTTACTGAGAAACCTTTAATGTCATTCAGCTGTTATCAGTATAGCTGATCTCCTGTCAGAGATGCCTCACTCTGCATCTCTAGCATAGGTTTTGGTGTGAGATAAACACATCTTAGCAGACATCGCTGTATTCTGGAAGCTGCTTGAGCAGTCTTAAGTTAAAGGCTATTTTTCAGAGAAGTCTAACTCTAGACTTTTTAATAAAAAGACTAATAACTACAAGTAGCGTCTACCTGATTGTCTTATACGCACCATGTGAAACTCCAATGTCTGTAAATGTAGAGTTTTTTGTTGCTTTGTGTGTATGTGTGTGTGTGAGTCCCTAAGTGCTAGCTGCAGCATGTGACAAAAAAAACACATTGCCCTTTGCCGTTGTGCACTGTGAGAGGATATAAAAATCCAGCTTTATTGGCTCTAGGAATTGTTTTGGTTTTAGAACTCCCTGTCATTTTGTATTTCTTTCATGAAGAACAGCACTTTATTGTTTCCTTTTGTTCTTAATTTTATTTCCATTTCTCCTTATTTCAGACATAAACCTCATTGCACAATGTGCTCATGGCAAAATTAGTCTTTCTCATTCTCTTCTTTTGATCCTTTGTAAAATGCTGGCTGATGAAGCAGCAAAGTTCCTGTTAGTTTTCAGCATCGTGCTTCATCTTTGATCTTTGTGACAGCCCCATAGACAGCTTGCAGGACCACTGGCCTTAGTGCAATAGCAGTACAGATGCTTTACCAAGTGATCACAACTAGGGGAACTGTGAGCTCAGTTAGCTTGGATGAGCATTCTCCATGATGATGAGCAAATTTTCATTGATTATTATTTTTGATTCATTATTTCTACTGCTATCTGCCAAAGAAAAGTCAGCTTATTCCTCAGGACTCTCTCTGAGATGTCTATTTATCATGATTCCCTGGTCTGACTATATCTATTAGAAGAAAAGGAGTGTTTGGGTTTGTTTGTTTGTTTGTTTGTTTCATTCTTTTCTTTTCTTGTTTTCCTGTAAGATTTGAGGAAGTCCTTTCAGGCTTTTATTGATTTCTATCCACGAGTTTCTCTCAGTATGTAATAAGCTCCAGTGGAAATATTGTTTATAAATAAACCGAAGGTTATTGCACAGACCCTTTGACTTGCACAGAGTATAATCAAGTGTAATTGTAGTGAGCTGGCACTTGGAAATCCAGATAGGTTGGTAAGGACTCAAGATTTCCCTGTCTGAATTTAATTTCCATCCTCCTGTGTCAGGATGACCGAGAAAGTAAATTAAAGACGTGCTGGTCAGTAATCTAGACAATGTCTTGCCTCAGAATATTTTCTGAGCCAATCAAGCTCATCTATATAGCTTATAGCTATTTATAAATTAGCACATTTTATCTTACCCCCCACCAGAGTAGCTTTCAAAATATAAAAATATTTTAAATATAAGAATATTAAATTAACCCCCCCACACACAATTTTTTAAACACTCAAGTTCTAGTTAAGGCTTAGAAGCTAAATGAAATGTATAATTCAAGTATTTTCAGGTTCAAAACTAGGGGAAAAAACAACACTGCTTCTTTTGCTAATATTAGTTTGCCTTAGTGACAACACTACAGGTTATTTGTTTTTCTCTACCTCTTTCCTCTCACAATAGAAACATGTGTCAGCATTTTCATGAATGTCATGGATCTTGGCATCTCAAAGAGGGTTTTAGTTTTCTTTTCTTTTCTTTTCTTTTCTTTTCTTTTCTTTTCTTTTCTTTTCTTTTTTCTTTTCTTTTCTTTTTTCCCTAGCAGCTCCCTCATCAGTTGTTAGCTCTGAAAGTGTTTCAGTTTTATTCAGTTGAACAAACAGCAGAAAGCAAGAGCCATGTTTCATTAGCTCTCTTCTGCACTGTGGCAGTACTCACCGCAGAGCTGGGGAAGGGGAACCTGGTTTCTCTATGTGTATGCAGTAGGGTGCCATGATTTATGAGACTTTTCCACCACTTCTCTTATAGCAGGATGCTTGAGGTCATACGTCTAAATTCTCTGCACCGTAGCTCCTGCCCACTAAGCTGCAACTGACATTAGCACATTGCTGTGTCGGGTCTCTTTTATGAGTTGAGAACTCATTCAATGTGGCTAATCACCAGATTAGCTACAGGAGATCTGAATAAGGCTGTACTGCAGGGGATTACTGTCTGTGTCCCCTTGCTATTTCTGTGAACTCTAAGCGATAAACCCATCTACCTCCATCAGTGTTTTGCCTCAGGAAAAAGGTAATTTTATTTGATGTGTGAATTTAGGATAGGTTTTTCATCTCTCTTCCAGATGTGATGAGAAAGTCCCCTGTGGATGTCATTATCAAAATTCGCCCTGTGTCTCCCTTGTATAAGGAACAAACGTCCTTTATATATTTTCGGCCATCCTTTTTCTTCCAGATATGGTCTTGGAAATTTTCTTTCCTATCTTGGTAATTTAGAAAAGAATGCTACAGCATAAAACCTCTTCTGGCTAGCTCAGTTTCTGAAGCAACAAACCTTATGTACAGTCACATATGCTGCATTTTTCCTAAGCAAACACAACTTGTTCTTATTTCCAATCAATGGCTGAAAGTAAAATTTTGCACACCATGCACTGGTATTTTAAAGTCCAGAGAGATCCAATGTTCTCAGCATCTCTACCTTGTACTTTGTAAAGTTCCCTCTAGTAACTGCTGCCACTGGGACACTGATATATTCATGCTCTCTTTCGGAAAGGTTAGTCTCTCCTTCCCTGTCCTTGCAATAGCTCTTCTCACAAAATCCAGGAACTCCTAAACTTTGGCCCTTGTAAAGTTGCTGTCAGTAGAGCTGTCATATCAAGGGCTAAACATTCCAGAGCTCTGATAAAGGTGTCTGCCTGTCTAGATCTGCCTTAAATGGTTTATGTTAAATTAGAATTCAGATTTCAGTAGTCGACTAGAACTCTCTCTAATCATCCTGAATTTATTTTGACAGCCAGACCACAGGAGTCCAAGAGGCCTATTACACTATGCAGCAGTGAGAATAATATGTTAAAGATTCATGACAATCCAATTCTGGAAACAGTAGTTTATTGTTGTCTGGCAGTGACAAGAGCATGAGATGGGTTTGGAAAAGATTCTGAAGGAGCAGAGGGAAGAATCCAATGATAGCATCTTATGTGCAGATGAACAAAATGGAAAAATTACCACGAAAACAGGCCCTTGTTCCTACGATGCAGGCAAAACACCTACAAAAAAAAATCCCAAAAGCCTGTTTCAGATTTTTTGAGATTGCAATCACTGTAGAAATATACTTGAAATAAATTATCTATCTGGTATTTTGAAATATTTTGCACACAAAAACACCTTTGAGTTTTATTAACTGATTAAATTATTAGTTAGTAGAGCAGCTAAAGGAGACAATTGGGGATATAGCCTAAAAATAAAAGATTGAAGTGACCATATTAATCTCAATTTAATTATAAGATGTACTGTAAGATTGTGTTGGTGACACAAAGGTGGTGGAATCATAATGGTAATAGATTATGGTGCTGTGAGGAGGTAGATGAAACTAGTAATTGATCACTTCAAGTCTTGTGAGGTTTTTTGTTGTTTTTGTTTTCATTTTTAAGCGAGATTTTATTTCAACATGTAAGTTTTCAAAACCTAAAACTTACTTTTTGCAACAGGATATTCTATTTCCATGTTTAAGTCTCTAGCATGCCAGAAAATATCATGATCTAGAATCCGAAAAAAAACATAACTTGTGTTTGAAATCTTTTATAGCAAAAGTAGCTCCAAAGAAAAAAAAAGACTCAGCGTGTCAAACAAGTCTATAATGATTTAGCTGAATATGTATTTATTTTCCTTTTTAATGCTAACTATGTCTCTAGCTTCATTAGTATGATTATAGTTAGCTTTTATATAAGAGCTTTGGCATTCACGCTCTCAGACTAGGTAGAGCAATTCAAAAAATTGCTGTCCCTTTATCAGAGATTACCTGTATTGCAGCAAAAGTGAATAACCACCTAACTTTTGCCACAATGAATTGCAGTAGTTTATTGCTGCAGATTTGCACAAAGGCTGTTCAAAGTGAGAGTGAGCTATGACATTTGACTCCTAGGCTGATGGAAAACTTTTTAAACAATCCTCTCTTAATTAAAACAATTTATATGGAATTCACTGATGATTTCTTCTTTTCTTATGAAACTTTTGCCATATGCTTTCATTTTATTTTTTTCTAAAACCTAGAAATGAGTTTTCTCTAAAACCTAGCAATGACCTAGAAATGAAACCTAGAAATTATTATGTTGGCTGCAAAGTATACAAAAGAATTGTCTGTACAGAATAAGGGCTTTCTGTTATGTGTTGAATAAGAATGAAATTTAATCACATCTGATTCCAAGAAGGTTGTGGGAGGAGAGAGGAAGGTCTTTCATCAAACTCTGAGTATTGAAACTACATACAGAGAGATACTTTAGCCATCCTGCGCATCTCTTTCTTTTCTTACATAAGCTTAACGGCGTGGTTCGCTCTCTGTAACTTAGCTATTAGAAAGTAAAGGCTTAAACTTTGTGTTAATGTAAATAACAAAGTTCTTCTGAAGTTAGTGATATAAGATTGAAGTAGGGTTGATACCTCATTGAGGAACTACACAATCATCTTTCACTACCAGGGTCTTCTGTAAACACAGAACATGAGTCATGCCTAGTCGACATACTCTCTCTCATCCTTACTCCTCTATGAAAGTTACTTTGCTTATACAAGTGTTTTGGGGTAGATGGGGGAATGCAGAACATATGTGTCTCTTGCCTTCACTCTATTGTTCTGAAGTGGCAAATAGTCTATTCTTTTCCTCCTGTTTTGTGGTGAGGTTGATTTCCTTTGTCCTTATTTACTCACGGTTGTCTGGCATGGCCTAGAATATTTTAAATTATTGCAAGTCTGCAATTTTATTTGACAGCTCCATTGCAGTGAGTAAATTTCCCTCTCTGATATTTCGCTTGAGTGTTTGTTGGAGTATCTTTGGTTCCTGGCTTTGTTCTGTCTGCAGTGGCCATAACCTGTGGTTAACATCCTTCTTATCATGTCTGTCTTCTTCTGTAGATTGAATGCTTGCAGTTCTATTAACCTTTGGTCATATTTGATTCTGTATTCTGCTTTTTTTTCCATCTGGGTGTGAATGGCATCCAGAACGAATACCTTTTCAGATATGAAACTGGACCATGTAACACAGGGTAAAATCATCCTAATTATGAGAACTGACTGAATATTTAAATCCCCAGAGTATTTTCCAGGGTTTTCCCGTGTTTATTCATAAATTGAGATTTAAGAAATGAAAACACCTAAAGCATGAAAGAAATGGAAATTTTCAGAAAATGTGCAGTTCAAACTGTGAAAAGCAGGTGCTGAAATGTCCCATTTGGATTTACTGAAGTGAAATGGAACACTTCCTTTCAGTTGAGTTTGGCAGAACGTACCCTAAGTGTATAAAAACTGCCCCTAAGTATTCACATGAGTAAGAACCACAATTCAAGTGCTTTAGGTCACTTTTCCATCTCTGAATGCTGTCTACCTGCCAGACTTGTACTTCATAAAAAATTTTCACTAGGTTTAACAGCTCTATAGCTCTGTCCTTGCTTCCCTGCAGGAAGGATCTTCAATAAGGAGCAGCAGGGAGACTGGGCAGCAACCTCAGCTGCTGGACTCTGACCAAACAGCAGATATATTTGAGCTCACCCGAATCATTAAAAAAAAAAAAAAAAAGTTCACAAGGGAGATTTGAAGCAGAATCATAGAATCATTATGGTTGTAAAAGATCTTCAAGATCATCTAGTTCAACCATAAGCCCGTCAACACCATACCTGTTAAACCATATCCATAAGTGCCTCATCTACATATTTCTTGAACACTGCCAGGGACGGTGACTTCACTGCTTCCCTGGGCAGCCTGTTTCACTGGTTGACTACTCTTTCCATATAGAAATTCTTCCTAATATCTAACATGAAGTTCATGAGATTGGGATGGGTTGCTAGGGGCATCCCTGTGGCTCAGTTTTAGCTACACTGGTGCATGTGGTTGCCCACTCTCTGCTTTCGTCTTCTTCTTTGGGATTATAACTGAACATCTGTTACAGTCTGCATGTGATTTATCAGACCTTAGGCTGGGGGGAGGGATCCTCAGACAACTGCCAAAAGAAGATGCTTTTTAAATTGCTAGGATGTTCTCATTTCCTTCATTCAGAATGATTCAGACATACACTACACCAGGCAAATAACAACAAAAAGATATATTAATCTAAAGACAATTTGTTTTTTGAGTTTTTTTCATCTTGCTGAAATCAATACAGTTATGAGTGCAGAAAATGCAGTATTCCTTCTCTCTCTCTTCTTCCCCCTCTCTCTTTTCACCAATCACTTTCCCCTTCCTCATGTGAACCAGGTTCATGAGAAACCTGATCCAGTTTTGGGGTAAACTATTTCTAAATGCATTTCTTTCACTTTCCTTATGCCTAAATAGAGAAAGAAACCCTTTAATACTTCATCAAATGAATCAGTAATCTAAATTATTCTTTCTCATATATTTAGGAGAACTCTGTCCAAAATCTGTTGTATGCCCAGTGGGAAAAAGTCAGAATAAGACAAGTAATAAACCCTCTTTCAGAGCTGCCATCAGTGGGAGGCAGTATCAGGTGTTCATTTTTTTTTCTAAGAAGAAAGTTACTGCATTGGATATTTGCTATCTGTGTTTGAACTTGCAAGAGCAAGCTCAAAGTTACCCTGAGCATGGAATTCTTTTAGAGTCCAAGGAGACTAATTGTAATGTGACCTGTTTTCTTTGCATGTATGTGTCTATTTTAATGAGTATTAGTTTATTTGGTCCATCTTTCTGATTGTATAGACAGTTACTATCCAAGAGTAGGCTGAAGTTAGCTGTGGTTGCAGAAATTTGATATGTTTTTGTCAAATAGCCACTGTAATAAAGAAGTTTGGTTCACTCTGAGCTGATTGTAAGAGCCGGTACACAGGAAACCAGCTGTTAGTTCAGCATGTACCACTGTAATTGGGTAGTAAAACAGAAATAAAATCAGTGAAATCCGTGCTCTGTTCTTTTTGTACACAAAAATAAACAGCAGATACTGACCTCTGAGTGGTTTGGCTCAAAGACTGTTGTGATTCGCTGTTGGGCTCAGTGCAACAGCTTGCTTAACGAAAGGTTTTTCGGAAAAGTATAAACTAACATTTTGCATTCTATGTTCTTTATTATTTTATTACTGTAGAATTCTATACTGAGTACTTAAAATCAGTCCTTGATTTCTCTTTGAGGAATTAAGGTATGCAATCTATTAAGCTTCCTTTTTATGACCACTTAAGTCATTTTGTCAATAATTTCTGCCTCTTTCTCAGTTGTTAATACAGTTGTTAATACAGTCTAAAACAGCAGTGAAAAAAATAAGTAGTAAGGAAACTGCATTATCACAGAATTTAAAAAAGCTTTGGTGGCTTAACTACTAAAAATACGTTTGTTTCACAAGATATTAGGACCTTAGTGTTCTTATACAAAGGAAGACAATTCCCATGCATGAAATATTTTTCTCATTTCTTCTAAATCTTCAGGAAATATAATTAGTCTTGCTTCTAATTTAAGTGTGTCCAGATGTAAATGTGCCATTGTGTCCAAATTCCTTATCTGGAACAAAACTTAACTGTTCAAATACTTTGGAAAAATAGTTTGCTAATTTCTTGTTTTTAATGCTGCAGAATCCCGTGAAATGATTTAAAAGTCAGTAGTAACCTATTCCTGTTATGAAATTATTAGAGCTTTTTGTAACATTTTTGAAGAAAAGAAATAGGCTAGTTCATTCATGTGAAACATCCTGATGTCTGATGTCAGGTACAAATAAAAAAATGGATCATTTGTCAAATGAATGCTCTAATGAAAGAGACTCAACAGCAAAGCTTTATGGAGTTGAAGACTGAAAGCAGAAAGATTTAGATGGCGTTGCATACTCTCTCCACTCATTTCCACATTGAAAAAATCAACGCTGTGGTAAGGGAGACCGAGGGCAGAGACCTAAGGCTCACTGAAGAGCAAACGTGCCCTATCTGGAGCCTTTCTAACGTAGGCAAGACCTTGGCATTGACCTGGAGTGGTCAACAGGGCAGCAAAATAAGCAAGATGCTCTCTGAAGACTGCAGGGAATAGGGAATCATTTCATGTTTAGGGA
>NW_010581585.1:21960-38240 GCF_000705375.1 Tinamus guttatus
TGAGCACCCCCAGTGTAGGCTTGTCCGATGGCTATAAAGAGGAGACTGAGGCACTTTAGTTCACTGTTGTGATCACTACTGGCAACCTAAACAGTTTTCTATACAGGAAGAGCCTCTTTCTGCTTCTTTGTGCATATAATGTAGCAGGAGTTTTTCTCCAGTCAGGAAGTAAAACTTCTAGGGCCATTTCTCAAAGATATCAACTAATGAAGCAGGAAAAAAAATGATGCTCTCTTAATTGCAGAAACACACTTAAAATGTAACTGTATTGATTTAGATAAGATTTATCAGCATTATTTATAGCAAAGCTGAAGACCTAGAGGCAGGATGAAGTGATAGGCGCTTCTGTGAGAAGACTTCTTGTGGCTAGCTCTGATAGACAGGATAGTAATGCAGATGGGAAGTCAAACTCTGTCTACAGCAAGAATGCATGCTTTTTGTACTAAAAAGCCAGATATCCCTAACACATGTGTGATTTATTGAATGTAGTGTTCTTTTTACACCAGACTTACTGGGTTTAGTTATTTGTTTGCTCTGAATCTCAATCAAAAAAGTAGTTGCAACCTCAGAGTAGAGAAGGAGGAGGAGGAAAAGGGTGATGAGGAGGAGGAAGCAGGTAATCTGAAGCATTCCCAGCAGGTCAGAAAACTGCAGCATGCTCTGTAGGTGTGGGGCAGTTATGGTGTCTCAAACTTAGCCTATGTAAAGACTTAAAAAGATAGGTTGTTAACAAAGTGTGAGGCAATGACAAAAAGGGATTCTTATTGTTAGCTTCTGAGAACTTCTTTATGCAATGCTATTTCAATTTTGGATTGAAAATAGATGAAGCCTTACATAAATAAATAAGAGAAGGACAGCTTGCCTGCACCATACGGCTCTTCATACATTTTATGCTGTTGTGCGCGATCCTTGGCTCCCAAGCTGCCCTTGAATAGTTCGCAAGCAACATTCTATTTAGCAGAATTTCTTCAGGTCATCCCCAGCAAGCTGCCCTTCCCCATAGAGGTGTGCTACAAAGAAAAATATGAGTTTCTGAGTGACAGAAACATTCTTATATGAATGGCTTTGGGTAGCTGATGTCATCAATTCATTAACATCAGTTTTGAAGTGCAGATGGTCTTTCTTTCCCACGTAAGTTTTCTGCTCCTCTCATCTCTTCTTCCTCTCTTCCTTTTCCATTTTTCTCTTGATATCTTGCCTCCCTTCTTTTGTTTTATCCAGAACAGTTTCCAGTTGTTGCACTCAAAACAAAATTCACTGAAAAGTTTAATCTGAGGAATTATGTTTACTTTCCTTTCCTGTTTAGATAAAATATATAGAATTAAAGAATGCTTAGAGTCACTTGAATACATTTAACGCTAAAGATTATTTCCAGCTTTACTGAGCTGCCCTTAAGTGAAGGGAAACAAATGTATCTCATTCTACAGAGACAAAAATCCACAGGCCATTCTTATGCTAGGAACACTCATGGGGATGCTGCAGTATGAAATCTGCCTGCTCTGGCAAGTGAGCTGCAGCCACTGGGAGAAACAGCAGCAGATGTAGGCATCTGTGTTTGGAAACGTGGACTCTGATGTGCTCTTCCAGCACAAGCTCACAGGGGTGACATCTCCAAGGGAAACAGCCTAGACTTTTCCCTGCTGCAAGCTAGGAGGGAGTTATTTCTGCAGTATTACTGAGAAAAACAAAATACATTCCATTTAGGTAGGATGCTAATCATCTCGAGCTTTCGCTTCCCTTCCTGCAGTGGGAAAGGGATGAGGAAACAGTCTACTTTTTCTAGACAGACAGAGATGTTTTTGTTACAGTTGGTAAAACATGAAATATCCACAGGAACTTAAGGAAAAACTTTTTAACAGTGCAGGTGACAGAGCACTGGAACAGGCTGCCCAGAGAGGTTGTGGAGTCTCCTTCTCTGGAGATCTTCCAAACCCACTTGGACGCAGTCCTGTGCCACGTGCTCTAGGTGACCCTGCGTGTGCAGGGGGGTTGGGCTAGATGACTTCTAGAGGTCCCTTCCAACCTTAAGCGTTCTATGATTCTATGATTTCAGGAAAGGTTCACAGATAACAATAAATCTTGAAAATCTGCTTCAACATAGCCAGTATAAAATTTCACTCAGTTTGGGCTCACTACAGTGCTGTTGAGCTACAGCATATGTCTTGGATGACATCCTTATCAAATAAAAAGTTTTCAAGTAATGATAAAAATGGATTCTGATACCATAATCTGTTTGCATGCTTACCAGCCTTCACTGTTAGAAATAGTTGTCTTTTTACACTAGCAGATTTTTTACCTTCAGCACTGTAGCAATTGTACCTTGTGTACTGTATATCTCCTCCTCCTGTGCTTAATACATGAATTCATTTTGTACCTCATTCTTCAGAAGCCTAGTGATTAAAAACGAGCTTCAGTTTCATATACTTCTATCCGGTGGCTTGCATAAGTTATTGAAATTGTGTTTGATCAGAAGCACTGTGTACAAAATTTCACAGACCTGGGAGTGAAATGGAGGAAAGGGAATTTTTCTGAGAGCAGACATTGTTTCCAATTAGGTCTATAATCTGTGGGCTAAAGTCTAGGGAGGAATTGCCATTCTGGGAGAACGTCTTCAAAGAGGGAGAGAAAGGCTAGCAAGGCTGGCTGTTGTCCCAGATCAGATCAATGAACCAAACCTGTGCTAACCATAGAGGTAAAAAAAACCTGCCAGTTTTCAGATCTCGGCACTGTGTAATCTGCGTTTCTAGCTTTTTTTAAAAAAAAAGAAAAGAAAAAAAAAAAGGTACAGCAGCGCATTTCAAATAAGTTGGTTTTGCAGTCCAGATTTCAGAAGAGGAGCTCCACCTAGGCCTGCTGTTTTAATGCTGATAGGGGAGAACCAAGAGGCTCCAGCTGAAACCCTGCTATGAAAGTGGGTGAAACTAGAATTTCCACATACACATGCACACGCACAGCAGAAAGAGAGAGTTTCAGGCTGCGTATCCCTATTGGTGCATCAGATGAGACCAGACGAAGAGGCCACAAGTGAACCTTGCTTGCGGACTCTGACGTTAAAAGAGGTGAAGGACTGAATGTTTCACAAGGCAAATGAGTGATCTGATTCAGCTGATCCTCTCTCATGCAGGTCAAATTGAACTCTAGAAGAGCATATTGGCTGGATTGACTCACCCTCGGAAAATTGTCTGGGGTGAAGTTAGCACGACTGAAAGGGGATATTCACAGAGCCTTTTGGCTTCTTATGACAGTTCTGTCATAAGAAGAGTACTGACCTTTGTTTCCTGATTTGTTGTAGATAAGCATGTGTAGCTACTAGTGAGTCAGCTTATTACAAGTAAAGTATCTATAAACTAATAAATGCTGGTCTCAGTGTGTTAAATTGTGATTCCTCAGAAACCAGGTGTTGCTGAATTGCCATCTGTAGGGCTGCCTGTGTTCTTCCACTATCCTGAAAACCATCCTTTGCCTTGATGGACAAACCTCAATTTTCTGGACTTTTTGGCTTGTCATCTCAGCTTTCCCCAAATAAACTAATAAGCAACTAGTTCTGCAGAGTGAGCCATCTTTCCACTTCCCCTGTCCCCAGCAAACAGACTTCAAAATGTCGACTTTGCAAAGCCATAGTGCTGAACTTCCTTTTTTTTTTTTTTTTTCCTTCCAGCAAGCTGAACTTGCTGTTGGGATTAGGAAAAAAAAAAAAAAAAAAAAAACTTCAAGCATTTTAAGAATATTTGCTTAGAACTTTAGCCATTGCATTAATACAATGACTATGTTGGCCCTGAATTCACTGAATTGAATCTTTCGTACTTAACTCATTTTTTTTGCAGCTTAGTTTCTGCCATCATTCAGTTGAATGTTATGCAAGGGACTCAAAATGGTGAAACTGATGTCCTGTAGAGTTTATAATCTAAGTAACAAGACAGTGAGGTAAATATAGATGAGTCTAAAATGCTTAACCCTGAGCATACGCCTACTAAAAAGCGTACCAAAGAGGATAATCTTCCCTGATGTTCTCACATCATGCTAAGTAGTCTAAGAAAGGTTTGTGAAGGTCCCTCAACACCTGGTGTGCTAGATGCAGGTACTTCAGCTTTCTTATCATCAGTTAGAGTTAGGTCGCTTTGCTGTTTTCTTGTATATATTACAGTATGGAAGAGAAAATTATTGCTTCAAAAATATCTTTTTAAATTCTGTTTTTAGTTTGACATTTATCTACCTTTAAAAGCAAACAAACAAAAACTAGTGTCTTGAAGGCAAAAAAGTGCTACTCAGTAAGTAATTCAACAGGACAATTTCATTGTTCATTTCATTGGTTCATTTATCCAGTCGAAGTCTTCTCAGCTTTCTCGTCAGTGTATATTAACTCAGAGGAGAATGAATAGAATGTGGACAGAGGAGCCATGAGAAACATTGTACACAATCTTTACCTTCCTTCTTTGAATTCATGTGTTGATGCTACAAATCTTCAAAATAAAAATAGAATAAAATAAAACTTGTAAAAGGTCACGCAGTGGTAGTATGAACTTTCTTAATTTAGAGGATGTGAAGACTATTCTCCTCTTTAGATTTTTTAATCTGTGTTTTGTCATTTTCTTCCTCCTCTTTAGATTTTGTATCTCTAGTTCTGGCATAGCTTTAGGTCCCATCAACAGCTTCAGCCTCAGCTACAGCCAGAGACAGTGGACATAAAGTGAATATCATACTGCTGAGTAGCTTTCTTAGCTAGATGCAAGCTATATTTGATAATGAAGATGTGAATAGATTGCTTGTGGTTGAAACATTCCGGATTCAATTTTCCCAGCAGTAAGATTTGAAGACAGTTATTAATGTGCAATTCAATCCATTCTCCCACTCTTACTCCCTGAAGCTTTTTCTGGTTTCCTCTCCTGGGAGAAGTTAAGATTTTTTTCCAGATTGTCCCTTCATGTGAAAGGAGATTGGGTAAGGAGTTGAAGGAGGAAAAAATAATACAGAAATGTTTTTTAAAAAAAAAAACCTCATGATGCATGAAGTTTCAGTATCAATCCTAGAGGTGGTGTGTGCGTGTGTGTGTGTGTGTGTGTGTGTGTATGCTTTTGTGTAGAGGAGAGAGCTGTTATTTCCCACAGGACCCTGAGTGATGCTGAGGTGCTTCATCCCAGCTACCAGAACGGTTTGTTACCACTGCTCTTCAGGGAAATAGGGTTTCTTTGTGTGTTTTATGTTTTGTAAATAAGCTACCCCTAGCAATAAGAAGCTATCTTTCGTATCTTCATTTAGGATGTAAACCTCTGTAGCATCTACATCATCTTCTGCTGCTACAAGAACAATGTCTTCTACATATTGCTCCTTAGATGCTTTCACAATGTTTCACATCTGATGTTTTGAGGATATGCACATTTTGAACATATATATATGCCAGATCATTCTATAGAATTACTCCTTATCCATCTAGAGGTCTTAGAGGTTTTGTTCTCTTTTGTTTTGTTTGTTTGTTTGTTTGTTTTTCAGAGCCTGAATTATCCATAACAAAATAAGAAACACATGAGTCATCTTAGGTACTGTTCTAAGCATTTGTCTGGGAAATAACATTGGGCTTTCATTTTAATTTCATCTGGATATATCAGTAGTGTGCTGACATACGAGCAAAATTCTGTTATTCTAAATGCATATTTCTAAAAGCCATAAAGACAAGCCAGGTGAGTCAGATTAAAACAAAAAAGAAAAAAAAAGTGCATAGTGCGTGGGGGGGAAGTGACTTGTTTGTCATTAGTTTGTGACAGTGCACAACAGTCATATCCCTGCCTTCTGAGATGTTATACACACACACATACACACACACATACATAAAAATAAATATATGTACATTTCTCACATGTTGGTATTACCTAATTAAACCTATGCGGATGAAGCCCTTGGCATGCGGGGATGAGATCCTTCTGCCCACACTCTTCTGCCATGGCATTTAGCTAAAAAATACCACTGCAGTGAGTGCAGTGGTAGAAGTCTGGCAAAGCTGATATGGTGCTAACATCACAGAAGTCTCAGTCTTGTTGTATATATGCCACAGATTAAACTTGGAATTGTTTAGAGAATTTTGTTCCTGTGGGAAATACATATTTTTTAACCACGTTATTTGAATGCAGATTAGCAGTCAGTTCAACAAGGGAATCATTTGTATAATTTTGTGCTTGCTAAGATAATCAAAGCACATCTTTCCCAGTGAGAGAAAACTGATTAATAGCTGATGTCAGGGTTTGGCCTCTGGGTTCTGCAGTCGCTGATTCCTGCAAAGACAGCGTACAGAATGAGTGCTGACTTTTCTGCAGGCTAGGAAAGTCCATCTCCAAGAGAGGTCTGTTTCTATAGTTCAGGTTCCAGAACAGTTTGATCCCCTACCTTATTGTTAAGAATGACATGGACAAAAGGGTTGGGCCTCCCGTGAGATTTTTGTTCAAGAGGCAGAGACTTCATCCCACATCCTTCTGCTTAATCCGGATCGCCCTTTGAGTGGCTTGTGAACTCACCTGTCTCAAGTTTGTAGGTGAAGCTAGCAAAAGTCTGTTATTTAAACTACCTAAACTAACATATGAGCATGCACTGTCTCAAGAACGAGGTTAGAATTATGTCCATGATGGAAAGAAATGGAATGTTTTGATTTTAAAAAGAAGGATGGAAAAAAATAAAGTAAGTATTAATAAAGTAAATAAATAAATAAATAAAAATAAAAATAAAGTAAGTCCACCAGTAGAGAGAGGGTTGGATTTTCAGTCTCCTCTAATATTCAGAGAGCAGTTTTTCCTGCCTACCTGTCATAAAGCCAACCTGAGAATTGCATGAGGAGAAGGTGGGGGGGCATCATATTCAGACAAGTTTTTGATTTGCTACTCCTTTTACAGCCTTTCACATTTGCCAACTATAGGTTTCAGATGCTTCTTCCCCACCAAGTTTACTTAGGGTTGAGGAGATAAGAGGAACTTAGATTCTCAAAAAAAAAAAAAAAAAGGAAGAAGAAGAAGAGATTGCTTCTAATGCTTCCAAGTGCTGGCCTTCTAAAAACAGCATCTAGAAGAAAGATGTTGGTTCAGCCATCTTCTGCCCACAAAGCGTAAAAACAGAAAATGGAGAATTTGCCTTGCAAAAGCAAGGCTTGTCCTCGTCTCCCTTTGTATGTCTGCAGTGATACATTGATAAGGAAAAAAATATATTGGAAACATGAGTAAGACAGCTCAAAAGGTAACTCGCATATTTGTAACACTCAAGCTAAAATTAGGCTCTTTTGAAAAGTGGTTCAATATATTTTAAATTGTTCTTTCCTCTTTACTGATCCAGCTATGAATGTGATTACTTTTCCTCACCACTTTTCCCTGTTTAAGTGCAGTATTAAAAACATCAGTGCCTATAAGAGAAATGGAAAATGCCTTTTTTTTCCCTTATACTTCATGAAAAAAAAAGAGACTAACCAAAAGAAAATTCTCCATGCCAAGACCCTCTGTAGCAATGCAACTTGATTTTTTAGTATCAAAGGAATCATAAAACTTACAATTGCTATTTGGCAGTGAAATCAGTGTTTCACTTGGGGGCTTATAAAAGAGAAACTGAATTGCTAGTAACATCATAAAACTGCCATCAACTCGTCTTGACTTTTACAGGACTGAAAATGAGCTTTTTTTTGTTTGTTTAATTATATTTAGATTTTAGCAAATTACAATAAATATCCTGAGTTTCAGCCATAAAATCCAATAAAAATGTGCAGACAACTTCTGAGTTTTAACACAGCTGCACTGAGAACACTCTTAAATGCTCAGTGCAACAGCACCCTCTATGTCCTGTGAATTTGAATGCATCTAAATACATTTCTCGCTTTAAGGTAAAGTGGGTGACAGTGTTATTGATGATATATTTTCTGCGCCACTAAAGGCCTTTCAGTCTGGCCTCAATGGCACAAAGTTTAAGAGCAAATTTTAAACCAAAGAGCAATTAAAGACACGGAAAACAGAATAAAAGAAGTCTGAGTTTACCACAGGGGTTCTGTTATTTTTCTTCGTTTCAGAAAACCACTAACGCAGAAAAAGCAAATGAGAAAATGTAATTTATGATTACTTCAATAAAGGATGTGGTATGATGAAGAGTTACTAGCTAATTTACAGGGGATATGAGGTAGAAAAGGGCCTTACAAGAAGGGTCAAGGGCAACACAGCACTGGGTTTTGCTGAAAGGAAAAGTAAGATGCATCTGGACAGTTACTTGAGGAATTACTCGAGTGTAGTACTTGAACACAGTACTTGGGGGAAAAAAGGCACATGTAGTTCTAGGCTATATTAAACACTATTGCAGTAGAGATAGGGAATACTAAATTACTTCACTCTTGTACAAAATATTAAAACTCTCTGATATAGAGTGTATAATTATTATAGAATATTAACGTATGTTATTGTTTTGTACATTGTATAATTATCTTTGTCACTTATCTTTTCAAAACAACAGCAAAAAAACACTTTTTTTTTGAGTGACCCCGTGTGCTCTCTGTGTTTTAAATGAGCAGCTCAGAGCTTTTACTTATTTTACTAGTCCTGTTTTGCCTAAAGCAGATTGGAATGCTTCCTAATGAATCTTTAGTTCCTTCAAGAGCATTTTTAGGGGAAGCTCACAAGGTGGTGCTGTATATTTTCCATATTCAGGACTAGGGAAACTATTCCAGGACATCTTAAATTTCAGTAGACTAGGTTTTATATATATATATATATATATATATATATATATTTCAATATACGTATTCAGAACCTGCTTGGATGCAATCCTGTGCCACATGCTCTAGGTGACCCTATTTTTGCCGGGGGGGTTGGACTAGATGATCCCTGGAAGTCCCTTCCAACCTTAAGGATTCTATGATTCTTTCTACAAAGTTATTCTTTGTGTCTTTATATTTTCTTTAAGGTTGTTATTAGGGTTTAGTTTGATTTTTCATTTTCTTCAGTCAGATGCTCCTGGGAATTGATCGTTGGTAAGGATCTATGAGAAAAGGGGTAGCTGTACTCTTTGTAACCTCTGAACTAGTGTATAGGAACAATTAAAGTATGCTATGCCTGGAATACGCATAGAAAGCCAAACAGATTTCATGCTCTGTAGGGCATACTCCTATTTAGCACTCATGTTCAGTTACTGAGTAGAAGGGAAGGAATATACTGAGTAGCTACACACCATAAAGTTACTATCTAATCAACCAGAAATGCCTCACACATTTGGATGGTTTAAGGGTTGTAATTTTGTAATTTTCAGGGGCGGGGGGGGAGGAAAGAAAAGATAAAAGAAAAGTGTGGACAGATTTTAAGTTAAGGGCCTTGAGGTGGGATGAGGCAATTCAGTTTGAAGTGAGGAAGCAAGAAATCCTGGAAGCTCTGACCACCTGAGTACTAATCACAGGGAAAGTGACAGCAAAAGCTTAGAATCCCTGCAGCATATTAATATTTTGATGACTTTCTTCCCCTTTCCTTTCTCTCCAATTAATTTTTAACTATTTTACTCCATGGTTTTCTTCACAGTTAATTTTTGTACAGTTTAACTTAAGATTTCTGCCATCATCCCAATGGCCTCGAGTCTATCTATCTGATCTGTTGCTTTCCAAATCCTGCTTTGAAGTAGTCCTAGTATTGAGAGATTCAGTTGCATTCCTTGATTATTTAAAAAAGAAAAATAAAGAAGACATGCAAACCGTCATATATGGAGAGCATTAAAATACATTAATAACTATTATCCTAATACTATAAATATAATTACATCTTCTCCATATATTGTGTTTTCACTGTATGTGGTTAGAGTAGCTAAATAGGATGAAATAGGAAAACTGTGCTTTGCAAACTCCTCAAAGAGTCCCTGGGCTGATTCATTTCTAAATATGCAAAGAAAAAAGAAGCAGAAGAAGATGTTCAGTGTTCTGTGTTCATTGAAGCAGTGAAGTGGCAGTGACTGAGAAATGTCCTTCAGTTTGGAGATGGCATGTGAGAAAGGTGCAGACTGAATTTGTGTACCGGTAACTGTTTTTCTATACCCAGCTCTGTGCTGATACCAACTGAGGTGAGCTGGATCCCTATTTAGCAGGGGCTGGCTTTAACAGATTGGGCATGTCCTTAAAGTTCAGCATACGAACATGGGCTCTCCTGGATATGGATTCTTTCCAAGTCAGGACTGTGCTGCTTTCTGAAGAATCATTTCTATATGGAGTATGCATGGTGCTCAGGCTTGGATGGGATGTTTCCCATTTTGAAACACTTAGGATCAAGGAGACTGAGCTAGCTTTGTGGGCAGGGGAGTTCATCCCACTTCACGCCCAGCTGTTCAGGAACCTGCCCTCAGCATTTTATGCTGTTCACACCTTTTGGATCCCCCAAAACCATATGCAGGAAACACAGGAAGCAACGGGTCCAAAATCACAGGTGCCTGTGGGAGATCCTGGTTTGACTCCTTTACTTTAGACAGTTGTTCTCCTTGGTGTCTCAGCTGGATCGTCTCTACTAGTGAGCTGCCATGCTAGCTCTTGTCATTAGGAGAAATGTGACTCTCAGACTGAAAAACCTTCCCTGCAAGATTCCATTTCAGGAATTCCAGTTCTAAGAACCGGCATTCTCTGAAAATGGATGGGACAAAAATACTTTGGGCTTGAAAACATACATATATTTAAAAGTCCTAATCAGGTCCAGTTATGGCTTCAAATGCAGCTCAGAGATGGGCTGGGATCAAAGAGGAGCTGCTAAGGAATGCGAAGAGGAGCAGCTCAGCAATGAAGGCAGGGAGGGAAATAACGCAGAGGTGAGGCCACAGTTAGTCAGCTCTCCCAGAGGTGTCGCATTTCTGCACTGATCCTCGTTCAGGCCACTAGCCAAATATCTCAGTTTGTCCTGAATGACTAAACAGAGCAATTAACAAATACAAAGAAGTGATCTTGTCTTCGGGCTATAATAATGAACTGTTGATTTAATTTTGTCACTTAATAAATACTATCTCAGGAAACATGAAATTTGTAGTGAGGCTTTGAAGCCAATGCTACTCAGAGGAGTAGACCAGCCTAATACATTATATAAACCACATTTTAAACAATACAGGAACATTTTGTAATATCTTGGATTTGTTTTCTTTAAATGCCTTGTCGAGGTGACTTTGAGCACAATGCAGTGAGAAAAAAACAAGAAGAAGGATAGAGCTGTTGAACAAAGTTGAAACATATGAGAAATGATTATATTAATGCTTTTTTCTAATGTGCAAAAATTAAAATTTAACATTTTCCTTAAAAAAAAAAATCTTTTAAAATGTGCTTAGAAGTTGAACAGGATTATAGCAAAACAGATTTTACACATAAAATGATTTAAATTGGCCAAAATGTGTAATCTACATTTGTTAAATATTTACATTGCTCTGAATAAGGATTTCTGTGAATATGAAAGTTTTTTTGCACACTTTACTCAACTAATTGCAGTCTTTTAATTAAGAAATTAGCCCATCTATTTTTTAAAAAGGAAATTTATTTGCTGTATTTTCTAATTTTATACAAAAAATAGGAACAAAATAAACCATACAATTTCAAAATCCATTACAGTTTCTCTATTATTTAAATTAAAATCATGCTTATCTAAATATCTTTTTTTGACGTTTTAATATAAATTTTCCTTTTTTTTCCTCTAGTTCAAATTGATCTCCATTACATAATTTCTGAAAGCCTATTTATGATCCATGTAGTCTGTCTAACTCTCATTTATTTCCACGTTCAGTTCAAGATATATTTCAAACAATAGTTTTTGTGAGTGTTGATTTACTACAGAAGGTGTAATGTGTTTAAGTGCCTGACTTTATGGGTAAACAGCAGGCAATATTTTTGAATGCAAGTACTTTTTTGTGTTTTCACTCTAAGAATGAAAAGTATTTCACTGTGGTATATTACTTTAAAAAAAATCAATTGTTAGTATAACTGCAACATCCCAATGATTAGAAAGAAAAATAAATTATTGCAATTATAAGTTGTTTCCGGCATAAAGTGTTACCATAAGGTCCAAGAACCTATAAGCACCACAGCAATGTGCTATTTGCCCTTGTGGATCTGTCTACTTTATTCATTGTTTCATTTCCCTTTGACTCAGGTCACTGCTAAGTTTCTGTTGCTTAAAAGTGAGACACTTTTATTTGGCTTTTGTTAATGTGAGATTAGTGTTTCTGATTCATTGTTTCCAGCTGCTGGTAGGTATGTGCTGATTGAAACATGCTTGATTCATCTACCAAGGAGATGAATGCTGTCCACTGTAACTACGTGTGTATACCATTTGTGAACGGTGCCGCCTTGCTAAATTACTCTTAGCAGGATTACTCCTCAGAGGACTCACTGCCACTTTGCTGCCTCTGCCACACCTGACTGAATTATAGGACAATTATTGGCCCACATCATTTAAAATGTGTGAGGCATGGGCTCAGTGCATCAAGGAAAGAGTAGTTGTTTCCACTTCTCTGCATGAGTCATGCCACCAGCTGTGCAGATGATTTTTGGGAGACTCTGGTTGTGCCCCAAGAGCCTGTCTTGGAATGAGGAGGGCGATGAAGAGATACTCCCCAAGGGAAGGAGGGTCCCTGTCCTCTGTCCCTCACAATCAGCGAGGGTTTGGGACAGCTCTTTTCCCTTTGGAGCAATGTCCCCAGAAGGAGGAGAGGCGGAGAAAAACTTGTGTGTCTCCTGAGTCTGTTAGAGCCAGGACTGCATGTGGCTCTCAGTCTACAAACCATAATTATTTGACTGAAGTATGTTTTCACAGTCCATTCCTGTTGTTACTAGCTCACTGGTGCTTTGAAATATTTGCCATGTAATTTAGCTTTAGATGTGATCATCCTGCACTTACAAAAGTTCGATTTTTCTTTATTTCTTGTGTGCATAGGGCTCTTCCATTGTTCTTTGAATCTGTGTGCTCTACTTTTTGTGCACTCTGTGCACTCTTTCAGTATTCACTTGGCCAAAATCCTGCTTCTCTCTTTGATGATTCGAGTGTGGAGCTTTGTTTGAATTTATTTCAGACTTCCCTCTTCTCCTCCCATCCCCAGTCTGAAAACCCCTCTTTTTTTTTTTTTTTTCCCCTGGAATTTTCCCAGTGATTATAACAAAAGCTATCTAATTTCTGGCATGGCAAATAGTTATTAGCTTTCTCAGGACTGATCTGTCACACAGATGGAACAAATTCTTGCCCTCGAAAGATATTAAGATATAAAGAACTGCTCAGCTTTTGGGGGGCAGCTTTGGGTTGTTACGTGGGAGCTGTGTGTTACAGGCTTCAGTAATTACAGCTTCCTTTCTTTTGTTTTCTGTAATTCAATTTTTCAGTGGATGCTTATTGTTTGATTTGGGTTGTTTTGAAGTAGCTCATTGCAAAGCAGAAATGAGAGCTCCCTTTTGTGATTTATTGAAACGGCATTTCCAGTATCAGAGAAAAATGTTCAAAAATGACTCATGCATGTTTTTTTATCAAGGACATAATTGTTTGAAGAGGTTTGATTATCTCATCAAAGCTGAGGACCATATTTAACTAATGAAAAGAACCCTTCTTTTTTTTTCCTTATCTGCTATTAATGGGTTTTGGATGCTAGCATAAAAGGCAAGGTATCCCATATACAGGTTCAATTGTGATTCATATCTACAAATCAAGCTTATATGTGCATCACTCAGATGACTTTCTAAAGAGTTGCATGCTTTCAGTCTTGTAGATGGCAAATTTTAAATCAGAGGCTGTTTTTGTAAGCTAAATCTTAAATAATAATTATTCTGATCTAGATTTAATCCTAATCCTAGATTATATACCAAAAAATAAAAATTTGAAGGGCTGTGAGTTGATAAGACAATAGAAAGTTATGTTTTATTATGCTTAGCTGTAGGCATGTTGTTCATAAGGGTGTTGATCACACAGAGTTGCCAGTGTAATAAGTGATGTCTTCAGAAATGTCTCCACACCTTCCAGACAAGTCAGTTTAACAACTGACGCTAACTAGCTATCTGGAAAAGAGTCCTGTTCTGAGAGTAACTGGAAAGTCCCAGATTCTTGAATTGAGAATAAAGACCAAATAGAGTAGTACAGACAGAAAATGGATTTTTCTGGGTGGGTGCAAACACTTTCGCACCATCGTGGTTACGGAGGAGTGTGCAACCAGCCTCAGCACACCCTGAAGACAGAAGATTGCCAAGAGATCATTGTCCAAAGTACTGCTGAGTTGCTCATTGACTAATAATCTGTGGGTCAGGATACCTTAAATTGTGTGGGCATCACGGAGGGAACCCTGCTGTGGATGATGGAGCTTATAACCTAGTGATCTGTAGACATCTGTGTGTGTAAGGGTCGTTCATTTTTATTTGACTTAGGCCATGTTTGCCCACACATTTCAAAGTAACACACATTTCTGCTGAAACTGAGGAAGTAGCCAGAACTGCCTCTCTTCCAGAGAGGAACCTGTTGTGGTGCTATCACCTCTGTGTCAGAGGAGGAGGAGAATAAGCAGGCAGAATTTGTCTGGTAACTTAGATCCTCCGCATCAGCTGTAGAACTGAAAATTTAAGGATGGAACATTCTGAATAACTGCAGGCATGAAGACCTGAGTGCCAGTGTAGATGTGATTATAATGATATTTGCAGGGCCAGAGGAGGTATCTAAGCAAGGATAATCCTCCTATGGTCAAGTAGGTTAATTTTCTGTCCTTAGTGCAAGTGGATAATCTAAAAAGGAAGATCCAGGGGAAAAAAATAACCCTTGTAAAATAAGAGTGTTTGTCAAAGCAAAGGAGCCAACATCTTGATGAGCCCTCTTGAGCCCCTCTGCTTTACTAAGTTAGGCAATCGGGTAAGGACAGGACAAGGACACTTCTAGTCATTTGCAAGTTTTTGGTGGGCTGTATATTTCCGTGGAGCCTAGAGTTACCCTCTTACTGTCTTTGTTTTGCTTAAAGAGGGAACAGGCACAAGCATTTCAGAAGCTGTGAAAGCTTTGTCTTCCAATTATCCTTGTTGAGAGCATGCAGTGCTCAAAGAGGTTGTTTGAAAGGGAAATGTAGGATTTATAGCTTCCAAAATTATTGTGATAGGATTTACTGTGGTTCTTGTCTCCTCTCTTTCAGAGGAAATTGAATTTGAGAAGCCACTTTAAAAACTTTTTCAATCCTTTTCCCAGTTGCCCCCCCCAACATACTAAATGGGATGCAATAGGATGCAGGAATGATGTATAATCTGATCAGCCTTTTTGATCTAAGTGCTTCTCTCTGTTAACTATTCAAGCTCTCCCTATATAGAGGAGCAAGAAAACTTCTTGATATTACTTTGCATACATTTATACAGATGCACTACTGGTGCATTGTTCTGACTATTAAAAATATCCAGATGTCCTAAGTCATGAAGGAATGCCCTTATGACGGAGATGAAAGAAAGAGAGCCTTCACCCCACATTGTCAGAACAGTATGCGCCTTTTTTTTTTTTTATCCCAAATTTCCTTGTTTGTCTTCTGTGTTAGAGAAACCAGATGTGCTAACTTGGCAGAATCCTTTGCTTATGGGAAATCAAGGATGTCTTTTCTTGGCTTTTTGTTTAGATGTGCAAAGAGTTGTGCAGGACCTAACACCAGTATAGAGCTTCATAGACTCCTGACTGTGCTATCATGTCTCCAGACTGGTAAATATATTACTTGAGTTTAGGGATGCAAATGCAGTGAGGATTAACTTTATGGAAAAAAAAAAAGGTTTAAATCTTTTAGGAGTTTCTGGTGTGACCTTTAGAAATTCTATGTTAAATTCCAAAAGTAATGGGAAGACCTAAGATTTTATTGCAAATTCAGAGAGAATTAGTTGCACTCCTGCTGATATGAGGTGCAATTTCAGTTGCTATTAACCTGAACAATCATTTAGCCAATAAACCTATAATTATTAAAATATAAGTCAAATGTATTTTGTAATCTGGGCATCTAAAATCTGACAGTTTAACAATACTTCTAGGTCCTTTTCTGCAGATATTTTTCATTTATATTAGATAAGATTAAACTTAAATTTGATGTTCAAAATCTTAAAGCAGTATTTCTTGCTGAAAAATAGTTCACTTTTCAATGCCTTCTTTTGAGAAAAAAAAAAAAGAGAGAGCAGTTGAGAAAGAACTGGCTTTAGTGTTATATAAAAGTTATACAAGGAGAAATAGTGAGAGTGAAGTTATTGAAATAAGAGACCAAATTTTAGTAAATTTTAATGATATTAAACAGTCATTAAAGGCAAATATTTCACCTTTAAATTCACATACCTCTTTCCTGCT